>ML811559.1:98743-111298 GCA_009831015.1 Picea engelmannii | reverse complement strand
AAAAGCCCTCATCAATTTTATCATCCAAATATGCTTTGTAGCTCTGTAATAGACCTGGTGTATATGATCACATTCCTGCAAACCTTCCTTAACTTTAAAAACAAGATACTAGCATTTTCATCAAACTTTTCTTTAGTCTCACACGCCTAGTTTTGGATTAGTCAACAACCCTAACTTGAAGTAATCATAACTTTGAACCTGTAATGTATAAAGCTATGAAATTGATACACAATGTTCTTCATTGTGTTTTATGCAATTCCTCCAAGTGGAACTACTTGGAACCTCTCAGAAAAGGAGTTATAGCAAAAATGACAAACCTTGTTGAATTCTGGCTTATTCTAGAGAGCGACCTTGTAGAGCGTTCCACGCACAAAATGTTTGATGAAATGATATGAAACTATTACACAACATACTATAGACTGTACCCTAACCAACAAATTTTGTATCACTAAATTTGGATCTGTTATGAAGAAGTTATAACGTTTTTACCCGAAACACCTGATTTTGACTAGTTTCAGGACTGGCCACAAACCCTATTTTCCACAGAGTGTATCTCCCAAAATGAAACGATCCACAAGCTGAATTTTTAACCAAAGATACTTGGATATGGTTTCTCACTTGCATAGCAATTTTAGGATCTGAATCATTATAGAAAAAAAGTTATAGTGAAAATGGTGAGATGACCTGAAAATGACATACCTTAGAAAGCACCATCAAAAGAATTTATCCTTCCTTGCATTTCGGTCTTATTTTCTTCACTTTCCTCAGAATTTTGGCTTAGATATCATTTGTAAACCTCAGACACCTATATATATTCAATATGCTCAAGTGATATTCAAATGAGAGAGCCTTGCTTTTTATTTATACTCTCTAAGTAGCTTCTTTAAAAACATCTTCTAGGTCACTTGGCCCCACTTTCCTTATTTTAGGGTTGGGTCCACTTCTAATTTCTCTATTAAAATTACTATTGAAATAATTTATTTTGTATTCACTTTGAATTATAATACACTCATCACTTCACTTTATTATTTACCTTTTAAAATCTCTTAAACCACTTTGATTACTTTGACCTTTTGGGGCTTCTAGATGACATATGAGGGTCCTCCAACTTCGTAAGGCCATAACTCTCAAACCGTAAGGAGTTATGTGACGTTCTACATACCAATAAAAATGTCATGACAAGAACTATCCATTTAGGATATTTTCCCTGACAAATTCACTTTCCTTCATCTCATTATTGCACAATTAAGCATGGGTTCTCTTACTCCACAAAGCGTCTTCCCGTGAGGGCTTTCACCATAAGGGACCACTTTGGAGTTCATCCATATTTACTTCTTATCAACCATGACAAAACAATAATGAGTCATATTTACATCAAACACTATTGGGTCCATTACCCAAACCTTTGTGCTATGGGTCTTTCTTCAAGGGTTGACATCAATGACAACCAACCTTAATCAACATCCCACCTATTAGTTATTATTTAATTAACCTTTATCTATTATTATTATTATTATTATTGTCCCTAACTAATATTAAGTCAACTATGACTTAACTAAAGGCAGTTTGAAACTACCACAACTTCTTTTGAGGAAGATAAAAGTTGATCAAAGGAAGGCTTAAAGAGGGAGAGAACAAGGAAATAATTTTTTGATAAAGGTCTGCTCTTAAACTTGTGAGATTAATTACTTTCATTCATTCTAAGGTATCATAGAGTCTTAACTTTTTTGTTGATAGTAGGGTCTTATTGAAGATAACAAGATTCAAAGATTGAGATACATTATTCAAAAACTTATTCTATAAAGGTTGATCATTTGATCTTGGCAGTCTGTGTATTCTGATACGTTCATGAATCAGTTTTCATTACTGATAGGGAATATTTTGCAAAGTTAGTAAATGATACTTTCGTGGCTAAGTTGATCCAGATTTCTAGTCTCAGTTTTCTCTTGTTGTCAAAGTCTTTTTGTATGGTTCCCATCAAATATCTCTAAATCCTATCTTGATCCTTACCCTCACAGGGGTTTGAAAAGAAGGTTATGATTGTAAGTTGGAGTGAAATTGGAGTGAAATTAATAAAATCGCTTTATTGATTTTGATCTCACATATGTAATCTCTGATATTACTTTCAGATTTGCATTTTATTCGTTCTTTAATTATCACACACACACACACACACACACATTGACTTTCTTCTTTTGCACAATTTAATTATAAAAAAGTAAAACATTGGTTCCTTGTACTTATTACTTGAGAATCAATGAATCAATTGATAATTTGATCTAAGGCTATAAACCCTGTGTGATAATCCCAACTATCTTACCCTAGCCAAGTAAGATTCAAAAATGTTGGAGTGAGGTTCCTCATACCTTTTCCTCAACATTTATTTGGCGACCATACTGGGGAGATTTTTTTTCCATATCTCTCTGGTTGTTGTATCCTTATTTTTGTAATTATATTTTTTGTTTTTTGTTCTTATTTTGGCTGTAATTGATTGTTTCCATGATTGTACCTATTACTATACAACCCAATATTGGTGATAGTCTTGAAGATCAAACTAACATTTCCTTGACTTTATTTAATACCATTTTAGAAATTGCTAACAGTCGTGTTGAATTGCATAATTCTTGGTAAGTCATTTCCAAAAATATAAAAATACATGAATAGTGGGAGGCCCGACAT
The DNA here is from genome assembly GCA_009831015.1 of Picea engelmannii. Classification (NCBI taxonomy): domain Eukaryota; kingdom Viridiplantae; phylum Streptophyta; class Pinopsida; order Pinales; family Pinaceae; genus Picea; species Picea engelmannii. The sequence continues at coordinate 108,619 of ML811559.1, read as the reverse complement.
AGGCTGCCCAAAAATCAACCTCCTCATTAGGTCATTTTCACATGTCCTCCAACTTTCATGCTTCTCGAAGAACAAGAGGTTTATCCTCTCAATTTTATCCTATATCTGAAATAGGGAGGAGAAAGGCTGTCATACAAATCCAACAAACTAATATTTGACGGACCTTATCTGATTCTGCTAGTTCTACTATACTTGTAACCCCTTTCACTTTTAAAATGACATCTTCAGGTAGTGGTAGCGGTACCAGAAGTCCCTCCTCTTCATAACCTTCAACATCATATGTAATTGGTAGCATTTATAACCATCAAATTCCAGTCCAATCTGCAATTAATCCAACTAAAGTCATTAAAAAATATGGTCCTTTTCAATTAGAAGAAGATGTTACCACCACTCCATGGCACATATCTTCTCCTTTGAATCTTACACCAACTTATCACCCCCTTCCAAAGTTTAAAGATTATTTTCCCAAGTTTTCGGAAAATGACACTATTACTAGTGATGAACACTTAGTATCCTTTTCTAATACTTTCCATAATATAGGGGTGAACAATAATGATACATGTATGTGCTTGTTTGTCAACTCTCTAGAAGGGAAGGTTGTCATAGAATTTTTTGACTTACCGCCTAAAATCCTTTTCACGTGGGAAGAACTGGTCTACTAGTTTAAATTGACATACATGCAACCAAAAATCCCAACTGATCAATTAAAGGAATACAATAATATGATCTATAACAACGGTGAGACTATCAAGTCATTTAATCTTCGTTTCACCAAGTTGTACAATTAAATTCATGAACTGATTCGCCCTCAGAACCAAGTGACTTTCATGCACTATTACAATACTTTACCCTCTTCCTATCGTCAAATATTGGAAGAAAAGGCTATAGGCAATCTCAGATCTACACTTCAGACTTGTATTGAGTATGAAGAGCAGCTAGAAAGAACTGGTCTCCCTAAAGGAGATTATGTGAGACAAACTAATATGTCTGTAGTCTTGCAACTTATGAAAGACATAAATAACCAGATGATTTCTTATGAGAAAGGGGGAATTTCCATTTATGTTGAGTCTTATTCCCACACATCCTTCAAGAACCCAAATGATAATATCTTCCAACCAAAGGCTGTAATGTCTCGTGCTTGGTGCAAGTTTTGCGAATAAAATCACGATGAAATGATCTATGAGGTAAAAAGAAATGCTAAAGACCGAATCTTTGGAAAAAACCTTGATGCTACTATTGTTGCCTTGGATTGAGCTCCACAAGATGATGTCATGGTGATAAACACTAGAAATAAAACTTACACTAATAAGAGTAAAGTTGATTCTTCCTGAACCACTTTTTCTCCCATCTCATCATACCAAGATGAAAACCCCTGAGTTGACAGGTCTTCGAGTTGACAGTGTCAATTCCCTTCCCTCCATCCAAATATAATATCCTCAATCAGTTAGCTAATATCAAGGCAGATGCCTCTCTCTTGGATATGGTCAACATCTTGGAACAACAACAACATCTAAAAAATTTCATAGAAGGTAAAATTTCCATAGTAGCTAATTTGACTAAAAATTTTGACGGAGACGAGTCAAATATAAATATAATATGTGTAAATAATTTTAGAAACCCTGTAAAAAAAACCCCTTTCTATATTTTTGTAAAAATTATGGATAAAATAACTCATTGTTGCGTGATAGATGGTGGATCTAGCCTGGGCGTTATGTCCAAAATTATTATGGAAGAGTTAGGCCTCTCTTGTACCAATGAAAACATGAGTATTCTCTCCTATAATAATCAACAAAATTCTACCATAGGTGAGATCAAAGATGTAACTCTAGTCATCTGTGCTCATCCTGAAATAAGAACCACTCTTAATATACAAGTTGTTAATATGTCTGTTAGTAACTATTCAATCATTTTGGGTAGAGATTGGAAGGCCTTGACCAGTGATTACCTATTGCTAGATGGTTCACATTTATCCATCCCTAAGAATGGAAATAATATTATTGTCCTAAGGTAAGGAAGGATTTCACCTTACATTGAAAGTGTTCCTCAGCCTAATGTAAATTATGTTGAGGAGGACATGGGTGTCTATTCGATCTTTGTTGATGAAGATGACGCGTTTCGTGAACCCACTGATTACGATGACGGTATGCGGCATATGAAATTTGACAGTGCATGTTCAAACAAAGGTAATGGGTGAGGTATTATATTATACTCTCATGTAGGCAAAATTCACAATTTTTCCTTTAGAATAGAATTTTCATGTACGAACAATGTTGTTGAGTTTGAAGCCTTATTGTTAGGCATTGAAAATGCTTATAATCTCAGGTGTGGTCATCTTATTGTTTTTGTTGATTCAAAACTTGTTGTGAATTTAGTCAGGAAAATATATAATCCCAACAAAAAGTTACCTAAAAGATACACCCAAGTTGTTTGGGCATTAATCTCAAATCTATTGTCTTTCAACATCACTCAAATTAAAAGAGAACTTAATTCTATGGCTGATAGATTAGTTGTTTTTGCAGCCTCACCTACAAGACAACGGTTACCTCAGAGACCAGATTGTATGTTTATGTCTCTTTACGGACCTCATATGTTTGATAACGTAGAATCTTGGCAAGTTTTTCCAGATGACGAAGGTATCTGTGCCTTCATACACAATGAATCTCACAAACCTAAATATATCATTTCCTTTGAAAATGATAAAATTCCTAAAGGCTTAACTCCTCTTGAGATTTGATTCTCGACGAGTGATGTAAACAACACATAAAATAATAAATAATAGGAGTCTAAAATAAAAGTCAGGGATACCATCCCCGTGAACATTAGAACCCCTGGATCCCCAAAGATTATTAAAATAGGTGCTCAATGTTTTGATGAAGTAAAGAAGAATTTCATGGACTTGTTCCAAGAATTTCTTGATGTTTTTGCTTGGTCTTATGAGGATATTCGTGGTTTTGATTCTAATATTATACAACATACCATTCCCATTAAGGAAGGTGCAAATCCAATTAGGCAGAAACAAAAACTTGTGAATCCTGCACTCGAAGCTACAATTAGAAAAGAAGTGGAAAAAGTCATAAATGCTCATATAATCTTTCCAGTTAAGTATTTTGAATGGGTATCAAATATTGTTCCCATTTGGAAGAAAACAAGTCAAATTAGGCTTTGTGTTGATTTTCATGCTTTAAATAGAGAAAGTGTAAAAGAAAAATTTCCACTTCCTAACATGGAAATGATCTTACAACAAGTTACAGGATAAAAGATGATGTCCTTACTTGATGATTTTTCTGGTTATAATCAAATCAAAGTCCAGAGGATTGATAAATATAAAACAACATTTGCAACCTGCTGGGGCACCTTTGCCTGTGAACGAATGTCGTTTGGCTTGTTTAACACATGTGCCACTTTTTAGAGAGATATGTAGTTAGCTTTCGATGATCTAATCAGTAAGACAATTTAGGTTTATTTGGATGATTTAATATTTTATTCCAAAACCCGATCAGATCATTTTGATCATCTTTGAAAAGTCTTCATGCGATTTAGAAAATTTGGCATTTCTTTGAATCCTTCGAAGTCTATTTTCGGTGTCACCCAAGGTAAAATTCTTGGTCATATTGTTTTTGATTTAGGAATAAGCATATATCCTGAGAGGGTTGCCGTGATCCTAAATCTCCCTGCCCCTACATCTAAGAAAAAAATTCAAGTTTTTATGAACACTATAAATTTTGTTGGAAGGTTTGTTCCTGATTTCACTGTCATAGTTAAGTCAATCCATAGTCTGCTAAAACAAGATCGTCCTTTATATTGGAAAGATGACGTCGAGAGTGATTTCATAAAGATCAAGAAATAAATCAGTTCCGCACCGGTTTTGGCGAACCAGATTTTGAAAAAGACTTCATTATATATATGAATGCTACAAAAGAACTGCAATTCTTATGCAAAATGATGATCAAAATAATGAAAATCCTGTAGCTTACATGAGCTAGAGCTTATCGGATGATGGAATCAAATATTCTCACATTGAGAAGCATGTTTTCGTTGTTGTTAAAGCTATAGAAAAATTTCGCCATTTTATTCTAGGCAAGCACATGCAGGTAAAAGTCCCTTTGCCTGTTGTCAAGTTTTTGCTTTCACAAACACATCTTTCAGGTAAGCTTGCACATTGGCTTGCAAAAATTCAGGAACATGATTTGAAAATCATGATATTCAAAATGATCAAGGGACGTGACTTAGCCCTTCACTTAGCTCAACACCCTGAACCAAGTGAACTTTCTGAAGACAAAGATAATCCGCTATCAACATTATTTTATATTGAAAACCAAAATATGACTCTTTCTGAGCACCCCTGGTAAAAATATCTCATTCATTACTTGCAATTTCAAAGGTGTCCAGATCACTTGAACCCTCATCAATGAAGGAGGCTTCGTATTGAATCTTCTAAGTACCTCATTTTAGAAGACTCTTTGTTTAAAATGTCTGTTGATGGGTTGTTTCTACGATGCATAGATGATAACACAACCCAAAAAACATTAAATGGGATTCAGGGATTAACAACATCTATTGTTCATATTGGTGGTCATTTTGCTTCCAAAGCCATTGGTTTTAAAATCCTCAGGACTGGTTATTACTGGCCATCCATTTTTAGAGATTCCTATGAATTTACAAGGGCCTATGATGAATGCCAAAAGTTCATTGGTAGAGAACATTTCTCTGCCATGCCCTTACAACCTATCCTTCCTGATTTTCCCTTTTCTAAATGGGGTTTAGATTTTATTGGTCCTATCAACCCACCATCTTCTGCAAGTCATGTTTATATATTAATAACTACATATTACTTCACAAAGTGGACTGAAGTTGTACCTCTTAGGCATGCTCAAGAAGAACAAGTTATTTCTTTTCTGGAATCTAATATATTTTCTCGATTTGGTCTTCCCATCGAAATCATTTAGATAATGGGCCAACTTTGATCTCTATGAAGCTTACTCAGTTTCTTAGTAAGTTTGGTGTCAAACACTTCACTTCCTTTGCCTATTACCTAGGTTGAGTCAACTAACAAGAATTTGGTCAAGATCTTGAAAAATATTTTAGAGGATAAGCCCCGTCAATGGAACATACTCCTCACTTATTCACTTTGGGTAGATCGTATTACTACTAAGTCTAGTACAGGCCACACCCCATTTCAATTGTTATATTGTCAAGAGCCTATTATGCCAATTGAACTAGAACTTACCTCTTTGCATTTGGCATTGCAAGATGAAGAGTTGAATTCTACTGATATTTCTCAGAGAATGAATGCCTTACTTGCCTTACAAGAACAAATAAGTCATGTTCTAGATAATTTAAAGAAAAGGCAACAAACAACCAAGAAATATTTTAATAAAAAGACCAAATCTGTTGATTTTAAGGTTGATAAGAAAGTACTACTCTGAGATTTTGCTCATGCTGAAAGAGGAAGACATTCCAAATTTCAGAAATTATGGCTAGGCCCATTTAAGATTGCCTTTGTCCTTGGTACCAACTCATACTTATTGAATGATATGGATGAACAATTATTTTCCTACAATACCAATGGTTCACATCTTCAGAACTATGTCGAACTAAATTAATTGCTGATAGAGTGCTTTGTAAATACTTTTCTTTTTGTACATACTTGTTTTGTTTTCTCTTAAAGTACAATTTGTTGTTTTATTTTTATCATTTTTGGTTTGCATTTTCAGGTTTTGAACCCCTTTTGTTGAGATAGATTCAAATGGATTAGTCAATCATTATATAGATCATTGTTTGCAAATATTGTTGGTCATTTTTGAAGCTAAATACACAACAAAGATATTACGATTCTCTTTTCTTTTAAATGTTGGATGAGATATATCCCGTACCTTCAATTAAATGCTTTTCTAGGAACTTGATGGTCATGACTCTCCCTTTTTCTCCTTTCCCTTTCTACCCTCCATATTGTTTTAAATAAGAGAATATCAGATGATTTTTGTAAAATTTTGCAGCAAAGTTGAAGTTTCAGTGAAAGCATATATCCAAGCAAATACTATTGTTTCTACACTTGTTATACAAACAGGACCAAACCCCCTCATACGCCCCACTTTCCATAAATTGCTCCACGAAATCCCATTTCATTTATCATTTTAATTCTCATTCAATTTCCCCATGTTGTATAACTTTTCCTACCCGATCCATTTCTATCACTTCTCATTACCTACCACTGCTCATTTTGTCAAAACCATAATCCACGAGTTCTAATATGCTACAAGTAGATTTCCCTGTGGAGTCTCCATTTGTTGATGCAAAAATGCACAACAAGAATCCTGCCTGCTAAAGATTGCAATCCACTATATTTATTCTATTACTATATTATCTAACTAGTAGGTGGGACCCCGTTAGAGAAACTATATTAAGTTGATTTCACTCCTTTTTCTTTAAAAAATAAATGCAACTTGCAAACAAATGACTTGATTACAATTTGGTATTCTATCCTATCATACATGTAAGAATTATTTCTTGGATAGTGATCTATGATGCTCCTCATCCATATATGGTATTAAATATATTGTCGCCATGTTTAAAAGAAAAAAACCGGAAGTAAAAGACCCATTGTGCCAGTGCTATGCTACTTACAATTATAAGATTTTGAATCTTGTTGTTATAATAAGCTTGTGACATATTTAAAAGGATGGCTAACTTCTATCATATCCATATATATCATATAAAAATAATGGTATCATTTTAAGTTTACAATATCATACAAGGCTATCACATACAAGTATGAAAGAAGTCGACTTGCAATCAAGTTCACATATCATATGGAAATAAAGGAAATATCGAATAATTATTTGGGCTCATTATAATAACAACTCGGTTTGATTGAGACAATTTTCCTGGGCATATAGATGGGTTTCAAACTAGTTTTGATTTGATACACCTCTTGTTGGTGTTGGTTTGAATCCACTTGCAGTTAATGGGTTATGACTTATGATTTTAGAATGATTCAAATCTAGGGATTCAACTTTCTTTTCTATCTCGATTTATTCTTATTTTGGATTTAGAGATGATTTAGAGTTATTGTTTGTTTCAAGAAATAAAATGTGAAAACCTTTATTTAGTTTCCTAGATTCCATCATCAATATTTGGGCTTGCTTGTTGATATTAGGTTCTGCAAATAAATTTCAGGCACATAGCAAGGTTGGGAATGTTATAATACTACAACCTGTGTGTAGTCCAACATCATATTATTGGGCTGATATTGGTTGGCATATTGGTTAAAATTCTCACTGATTAGAAATATTTTGACAACACCCAACTTTTGACATTGTTTAACAACCAATATATGAACAAATATGAGAATTAGTTCGAATAATATGATCAAATTACTCCTGTGCTCTGTTGGATTGATATCATATTGGATTCACTCTGTTGTTATGATGGATTCTATGGATTGAGTAGGATTGGTAAAACAAAGTTTGAATGGATGTATTTTAAAAAGTTTATATATGGCTACAAGAATTTATTAAATGAAACTTTTGGTTTATTTATTTTAATCGAACTCCAAGAATCAAAAGGCAAAACAAATACTGGATTATATTTTGAGGTTTGGAATTGTTCACACTAGTTAATGATTGATGGATGATAAGTTGTCTATAGAAAAGAACATTGATCATTTTCATTTTCTGTCCATATTTTCACTTTACACAAATTATAAAGCCCTCATTTTTCCCAAAATCATTTTATTCCCATGTTTTGTTTTAAAAGAAAATATGATTGTATAGAAGCCCTGTAATTTGGAAAAATTGTTAAGAGGGAATTTTGAATAGGAAAAATGAGTAGTATTAATGAAATAAACAATTGAGTGAAGATGGTGATATGATTATAAAATTGATCTTAGATTAAGAATTACCTATTCATAACAATAAAAATTGTTTCCCTTTCATGCAATAAAAATTGTTTCCCTTTCATGCATTCCACTTTTCATTCATTACAAATGCAACCACATCCCATATTTCATTAAATATATGTGTTCTCAATGATGGCAATTGCGGATCTAAGTTGGCATAATGACTATGATTAATGCATGCAGAGTAATAGATTGATTGCATGCATGCTATTGTTTGGATTGATAAGATCCAATATTTTAAACTTATCTTTAGGCAAGTAAATTGATGTTCGATTAGTCTTTATTTTTTAATATTATGACCTAAGTTTTCTTTCATAAAATGAGTTTCTTTAGCAGAGGAAGGCAAGACAGAGGTGGGGGAATAGGCAGAAACAATTTTTGGCAGAGGGGCAACCAGAGACCTAGATTCTCTATTCATTTTGATGTTGATCCTCAAGAGTTCAATTTGCTATTTCAAGTTGGGTTATTTTATTTAGTGGGCCAAGGAGTGTTTCAACCACATCCTAGACCAGAAAGGCCTCCTTTTCAACCTTGCCTAACTTTTTCTAATGTCCATGTTCAAACTCATGTGTCCCTCCAGCCAGAGGTTCCTATCTATGATGGCCGACATGATATTGTTCACCTGTAGTTCATCATGTTGGTTGGCCCAAAGTTTCATTTCCATTGCCACCTCCACCTCCACTCGACCAATGTGCCCAACATATTGATCACATTGCATCCCATTTTTAGTCCTCTCGTGCAAGAAAAAGACTCAAAACAACCATCCATGAGCCTATGTTAAGCAAAGGTAAAAAAGTGGTCACTCATTCTAAGACATTTGATAATTCCTCTTAGTCAGTCACCTCACATGCCCAACAATGAATGAACCATCTCCAACTCTCAGTGAAATTCATCCTCAGACATCCAATCATCCACTCATTGAGAAGGCTCACTCAACAAACAAAGCAGGAAAGGAAGCAAACAATGAGAAGAGGGAAACTGCTTCACACAATAAATATGGCTTTTGATATTCCATGTTTGTTTCTGGTGGTGGACAATTTGTTTATATTTTGACTCTTTTGGGCAACTTGATACTATTATCTTCATTTTTGGACAACCAATCAATAATTGTTTTGCATGGTGGAAAATACACACACACACACACACATAAATATATATATATATAATTTTGGGAGACACAAGGGGATGTTTAAAGTGATTTCTTATGTGTATATTTATGAGGTGGCATGATTTATTATTTAATTAAATTATGGAGTGACAAGGAGGGAATCAAAATTAAAAGGATTTAAAGGATTAAGGGTCCTACATATTAGTTATTATTTAATAAACCTTTATCTATTATTATTATTATTATTCCTAACTAATATTAAGTCAATTATGACTTAACTAAAGGTAGTTTGAAACTACCACAACTTCTTTTGAGGAAGACACAAGTTGATCAAAGGAAGGGACAAAGAGGGAGAGAACAAGAAAATAAATTTCTGATAAAGGTTTGCTCTTAAATTTGTCAAATTAATTACTTTCATTCATTCTAAGTTATCATAGAGTCTTAACCTTTTTGTTGATAGTAGGGTCTTATTGAAGATAACATGATTCAAAGATTGATATACACTATTCAACAACTTATTTTAGAAAGGTTGATCATTTGAAATTGGAAGTTTGTTTATTCTATTCTGTTCATGAATTAGTTTTCATTACTGATAGGGAATATTTTGCAGAGTTAGTAGTGATACTTTCGTGGCTAAGATGATCCAGATTTCTAGTATCATTTTTCATTTGTTATCAGAGTATTTTTGTATGGTTCACATCGAAGATCTCTAAATCCTATCTTGATCCTTACCCTCACAGGGGTTTGAAAAGAAGGTTATGATTGTAACTTGGAGTGAAATTAATAAAATCGCTTTGCTGATTTTGATCTCACATGTGTAATCTCTGATATTACTTTGAGATTTGCATTTCATTCGTTCTTTAATTCTCAA
>ML811559.1:53331-64704 GCA_009831015.1 Picea engelmannii | reverse complement strand
AAGGTAAAACCGTAAAGTTTTCACCTCACCAAGTTGTAATCAAGGATCTAAAAGATCCTAAGCATGTTCTTGCAACTGGAATTGCTGATGATATTACCAGGTTGTACAAGTTTGACAACTTTGGGTCATCAACTTTTTCATCAATTTTTGTTGCTCATAGCGATGACTTGAGAAAACTTTGGCATGTGTGGTTTGGTCATCTAAACTATCGCTCATTGCAACAACTATGTAATCAACAGATGGTGACTGGTCTTCCTCTTGTTTCATGTAGAGATGGTGTTTGTGCCGGTTGTGTTCTCGAAAAACATCATGGGGACAATTTTGAAAAATGTGCCTCTTAGCATGCCTCGGGCCCTTTACAACTTGTTCACAGTGATTTGTTTGGTCCATTTTCTTCTCCTTTTTTTTTTGGGTGCAAGTATTTCTTAACTTTCATTGATGATTTTTCCAGACGTACTTGGGTTTACTTCTTAAAACTTAAGAGTGAAGTTTTTGACAAGTTTCTGGCCTACAAGGCCCTTGTAGAAAAGTAATATGGACATCAAATTCAAAATTTAAGAACAGATAATGGAGGAAAATATGTGAACAATAATTTTACAAGTTACTGCACTACACATGGCATCCAAATGCAACACACTGTTCCATATACACCACAACAAAATGGTGTTTCTGAGAGAAAGAACCGCACATTAAAAGAAATGGCTAATTGTATGATCCAATCTAAGGGATTAAGTCTAAAGTATTGGGCGGAAACAATCAACTGTGCAAATTAAATAGTCAATCGCAATCCCACAAAGGCTCCTAAAAATATAACACCTGAAGAAGCTTGGACTAAAATTAAACCAGATGTAAGTCACTTCCGTGTATTTGGCAGTATAGCATGGGCTCACATTCATGATGAGAAAAGGAAAGCATTGCAGCCTAAAAGTGAGAAGTGTATATTTGTTGGTTATTTTGAAGATGTCAAAGGTTATAGACTTCTTCAACCACATTGTAATAAAATTATTCTTAGAAGAGATGTTAAATTTGATGAAAATCTCTTGGCCTGCGAGCCTAATTCGAAGGTTGTTCCTTTTTCGTCTTGCGAGCCATATTCGGCGTTTGTGGCTTCTTCTGTTCCTATTCTTGTTTCTTCTTCAGATGATGACAATGAGGATGAAAATCCACCTTCACCTGCTGACTTTCCTCCAAATGAGTCCTTTGAACCTGAACAAGCACCAGTTCCACCTCTTCCTAGATGGGTCCATTCAACACAAGAAGCAGATGGTGATATTGTCGGTGATCCTTCAGATCAACATTGAACACATTCACAGTTCCAATGAGCCTTTTCTCCTTTGGCTCAAGTTTCAAAGACTCATGATCCAGAGACATTTGCAGAAGCTTTAGGTCATCCAGATTGGGATACAACAATGAATGAAGAGTATCGTTATTTAATGGAAAACGATACTTGGGATCTTGTACCTCTTCCAAAAGGAAGAAAACTTGTTAGATGTAAATGGGTCTACAAAATTAAGTATGCATCAGATGGAAGTGTTGAAAGACACAAGGCTTGGTTAGTTTCCAAAGGATTCTCCCAAGTTGAAGGAATTGACTATAATGAAACCTTTTCCCTTGTAGCCAAAATGAATTCCATCCACCTTGTTCTTGCCCTTGCTGCCTCACATAAATGGGAGGTCCATTAGATGGATGTTAAATCCGTCTTCTTGCATGGCGATTTGAAAAAAGAAATATACATGGAAAAACCTCCTGGCTATGTCCAGAATGACTCTAGCCTTGTTTGTCGCCTTAAGAAATTTCTTTATGGTCTTAAGCAAGCTCCCTGAGCTTGGTATGCCAAAATGGACAACTTTCTTATTGACACCAGATTCTCTAGATGCCATTCTGATCCTAATATTTATACCAAGAAAGTAGGAAGCCATCTCATAATCCTTGTCCTTTATGTTGATTACCTTATCCTTACTAGAAGTGACTCAAAACTTTTAAACCATGTGAAAACCAACCTTAAGAAGAAATTTGAAATGACAGACTTAGGTTTTTTGCACTATTTCCTTGGCCTCCAAGTTTTGCAAACCAATGAAGGAATTTTTCTTTCCCAGTCTAAGTATGCTTGTGACCTTCTTCATCATTTTCACATGGATGATTGTAAACCAACCCCTTCTCCCTTCCAGTCCGGAGTCAAGCTTACTGCCACCTGTACTTCTCCTAAGGTTGATGCCACCCTGTACCGCCAATTAGTTGGTATCCTCTTATACTTGACTCATACTCGTCCCGATCTTTCCTTTGCTGTTGGTCTTGTTGCTCGGTATATGAAAACACCCCATGAAAGCCATTAGAAAGAAACTAAAAGGATACTTCACTATGTCTGTGGTACTGTTCATTTCGAGATACATTATAGTTTAGGGGGGACTCCTTTATTGGTTGGTTTCATTGATTCAGATTGGGTCGACAACCCTGATGATCAGAAGTCTACTACAGGTTATGTTTTCAGCCTTGGTTCAAGACCTGTCACTTGGACCTATAAGAAACAACATGCTATTGCACTTTCTTTAGCAGAAGCAGAGTACCGAGCAACCGTAAATGGAAGTCAAGAAGCTTTGTGGCTTCGACAGATCCTTTCAAAGTTTGGATTCAAGAAACAACATCCGACCAGCCTTTGGTGCAACAATCAGAGTCCCATCAAGCTCACCAAAGACCCAGTTCAACATCATTGCAATAAACACATCGAGCCACACATGCACTTCATCAGAAAGCTCATACATGATCAAGTTATTGAAGTGCCCATTTTCCCTACAAAAGATCAAGTTGCAGACATTTTCACAAAGTCTCTTATAGAAGCGAAGCTTTCCAAACTTCGATCTATGTTAGGAGTTCAGGAAGCTGTCATTAAGGGGGGATAGGCTCTAATTCCTCCTTCTCCTATTGTGTCAACATTATAAATCCTTCAATTCTATCCCAAGTTGTTCTTAAGGGGGGATGTTAGGATATTTAGACACTTAGGAGTTAGTTAAGATCTACTTGGTCTAATATGTCATTAGGTAAAAGTGTGTTTCTTTAGTATGCATTAGTATTCATTTGTAGTTAGGAAATCTGATGGTCACGATATGTTCTCGACATAGAGTGATCCGATGGTTCATACTCTCCTCGATCTTAATGACCATTGATCCATGGCTTAACACCCGATTGATCCATGATCTCTATTTAAAGAGAATGGAGGGTAATTTGTCGATGATCGATTGTGAGAAACTCTATTGTAATATCTCTCTGCAATCTTTTTCTTTTGCATTAATAAACTGCTGCAAGTGGCCGTGTTGGATGGGGTCATGGATGTTTCCCCATAGGTGTTTTACCATGTGAAAACATCGGTGTGTTGATCTTTGATCTGGTTATGTGAGTGGTTACTGAAGGTGTTCGTCCTCTATTGGAATACCTGTGTTATCGAACAAATTACTTAGACAGATCTATTAATTTATACACAATTGTTATACTCAGGCATGTGTTATGAAGATCTATATCTTTTTGAATACTGCTTATCTTACTCAATTCATATACTATTAGAATTATACCCGGGCATTAGATTAGTGTTTTAGTTTAGTTTTATTTGCTAAATTAGATTTTATTCAGTTTTTTTCATTCACAATTCAAGTACTTCTTATTCTTAAAAAGAGAAAACAAAACCTCCTTTCATAGGAGTAACTTTTATGATAATTAAAATTAGTTTTTCCTTATAGATAGTTTTAAAACTATATATGTTTATAATTTAGTTTGTATTTTTTGATAAAGAATAAAATCTTTTCAATCCGTTAGAAAGTGTATATATTTCTCTTAGATTTAGTTTTATTTGTAGATTAGGATAGTTATAGATAATTGGACCTAAACCAATCGAAATCGCCATTGACAACAAATAATGGTATAATCGGGATCCTGACCGGGCGAATTCCTGAATGCTGAGTATGGTCATATCTGACTATCAATAGCTCAACAATGCATGCAATATAATGAGATGCAATTACAACTTGACATTAGGAAGAAACTTCCAGTAGTGTTCTTTTTCGTAGATTTAGTCCCTTGGGTCCGAAAAGCATAAAACAATACCAACGAGAACTCTTCTAGCCAATGATGACTAGAGTTTTCCTTTTTCATAATTAGTCTATTTGTTCTAGAAAAGGTTTAAAATTATACCGAAATAGGCGTCCTTTCAAAGCAATTTAATGAGTGTGAAAGAGACAAGCTCACTCGACAATCTTTTCATTTTTAAGGATTCTGAAAAAAGCTTAACTAAGACTCTAAGATGTTTTTATGAGCAACATATAATGAAGGGAGTCCCATGGGTAGTGCTCAGAATGAGATTGATTAAGAAGAATGAGTTTCGAACGCAAAGTCATAATGGGATTGTAAGGGACTTCCGAACCTATGGAATAACTTCTGCATGGGCACCAAATGGAAACAAGTGTTCTAACTATGGCACCCATGTTTGGTAAGTCTCTACCATCAATAACGACACTTATAGTAATTATGAGAAGGTTTTGTGTTGCTAAAAAATGGGTTCGTACCTAGAGAATACGAATTATGGTCATAGGATGATGCAAAAGTGAAAAGTAAGGTGAAAACCTATCCTATATGCTAGTGACGATATATACCTTCCAGAGGCACAAACAGGCTAAAGAATGCTGGAAATCCACTAAATCCGCTAAATCCCTCAAAAACCCCTTCAAACCAAGATCTACACTACATAATTAGTCCATATGGTTTCAAAAATAGGAAATACAAGGTGAAAACTATACAAAGTGGGTAAAATGTTTCTAGAAATAGTAAAAATAATGAGTTTTACCATGTAATTTTGTGTGTTTTACCCACATATTTCTTTTGAGGCAATTTAACCCACAATCATCTAGTGACCATTCCGGGAGCTACGGTCAATGAAATTGGAAACCGTCTAGACCAAGTAAGTGCCCATCCCATGCTCTTTCATTTCAATCATTTAAATTTTGGAAACGATGTTCATTTTTTTGAGTTTTAGAGGTCGTAAGGAAGGGAAATCGGTGTACGTGGGATGTAGTTCATCGGGCTGCATACATGACCCAATGTATGTAGAAAAAGAAAATCTTGCCCGCATATATCGGGTCCTATATGCGACTGTTTAAATTGTTTCCCGCGTACAAGTCCGTGGATTGGTTTTTAATGAAAAATAACTCAAAATTTGACTTCTCCTTTGCAGGATGGTGATTGAATGGAGAGAGTGGGAGGACGAGGATGTTGATGCAGTAGTAGAAGGATATCTGAGGGCCCAAAAAACATTGCAAAGATGTGGGATTTATAAATTTTGGGCCATAAAAGGAATGAGGACACAAGCGATGTTGCTCCAGATGCGATAAACTACTGTGATCCGCAGATCGAGGCCTTCAATATTGATGGGAAACCATTGAGAATTGAGGTGGACGATATTTATTTCATTGTAGGCTTGTCTCGTCAAGGCGAGATGGTAAACCTCAAGGCCCGAGGGGCTAGAGGTGGGAGGACCATAGACGAGTACATATCCACCTACTGCATCACAGATACAGATAAAGTAGGGATCCAACTCCCTATTAGGGTGATTGAGAACCAAAGTTTGAATATTATTGTCCTAGTTCTCACACGGATATCAGGATTGACCTCGCTACATCAGAAATCGAGACCACTTATGTCTTATGTTGTGGAGTGTTTGATATCCACAATTTATGATTGGAGCACCTCATTAGTGGCCAACATGAAAAGCCAAGTTACTGACTAAAAAATTGGAATGATGAGAAACTTTGCGTATGAATCCATTTTGTGTTGTTTTTTCTTTGAGAGGGTTCCAACCCTTAGTCCCAGAGTATAAGTTCTTCCACATGGTCTACGTGATCCATCCATGACCCGGTGGATCGAGGTGATGAGGCGGTTGAGAAGTGGTAGGGTTTCAACCCCCTATAATGATGAGTTTTTTCACTAGTGGTGATGAAATATCATTGCCATCAATGACTATCCCTATGAGGGGATCGCGACATGCCATTACCAGTAGGATACACCTTTGGGGAGATTGGTAAGAATTTTAATTTTTGGGTTTTTTATTTGATAAATCCAAAACAAAAAAGAAAATATTTTTGGTATGGCATCATATAATAACGTTTATATATCTTATGTAGATGTAGGCCCACAACGACCAGATGGATACCCACAACATCGACGTAGGGGCCAAGGGGAGGAGATGGCTGGAGGGGATGTAGACCGAATTCTTCAGAATGTGTAGGGAAACCTATCACATCTGACACACATGAATCCTATGGTCCAAGTCTAGGATCTGCCCGAGGCTATGCAGAGGTAGGTTGTAGGTGTACCTCATGCATGGGTGAGACTCTTTCGACGTCTCACTAACGCTATAGTGTGCTAACATGATGTGCGCTCGAGACCTCAGGCTTAGATGCCATGATCATTTGATTTATTGACCATATATGTATATTTTTGAGGGCCAAGAGCCCAAGTTTTTACTATGATACCATATTTTTTGAATTTGATGAATGAAATACAAGATCTTTTGGTCTTCAACTTTACTTATATAGTTTATAATGGATTAATGTATAAATGTATGAATGTATGTTTCCTTTTCAGAGTTATGCGACAAATTCCAATCTAAAATGTAATTAGCGTATGCATTAGGTACTTGATTAAAACTTCTAGGGATATGATTATAAGTAATGGAATCAAAATATCGTTCCAAAATTTGTACCCGAAGGAATCGTCAGATTAGTGTAGGATCCCTGATCCGGTACCTGTTGTTCAAGTGAGACACAACTAACTGAGAATCCAGATGAACCTATATAGATCGAACACATTGAAAAATGACGTCACGTAATAACTCAATAATGATGCTATACTCAACCACATTGTTCGTCGATGGCCCTAGACAAACAACTATGGAAGACACTAGTTGTCCCTCAAGACAATAGATAACCCAAGTGGCAGAAGCTATGTTCTGAGTATGACGACTGGCACCATCTGTGAATCCTAAGAACACTGATGATTCCGTTGACATCTACCAACCAAGGGGAAACTCAATAAGCAAGTCGGCGACGCAAGAGAGTAAAAAGAAAAATATATACACTAAAGTATAATAGTATACAAATCTCATGATCGAGCTGGAGGGATCAAGCATAATAATTTTTGAGATAGAGCCCATTTCTGAGCTCCTTCAACACATTCCCTTCATAGTCTTCTAACTCATAGGATCCTTTTTTGAGGACACATCGCATGATATAAGGACCGTGCCACATGGGATTGAATTTTCCTGCCCCCAGTGGTTCTTTATCTTGGTCGCAAATAAGGACCAAGTCACCCTCAACATACTACCGACGACAAACAGATTTACTGTACTGGTCCTTAACACGTCGCTTATTCGCCTCGATAGCTAGGGTGGCAGCTCGACGTTGGTCATCAAGTTGCTTCAAGTGTACAAGGCATTCTTTGAGATCAGTTGTGTTAGGTAGGAGCTCAACTGCTAACTTAAGAGAAGGTATTTCACATTCAATGGGGATAACCGACTCGACTCTGTGAACCAATTGGAATGGTGAAAAACTAGTGGAATTCTTTATCATGGTTCGATATTCCCAGAGAGTAGGGTACAACATCACGTGCCAGTTAGATTTAATCTTCCTAACATTTTTTTGCAAAATGGATTTTAGAGATTTATTCATAGCCTCTACGTGGCCATTTTCCCGGGGATAATATGATGACAAATGATCTTGCTTGAACCCCAATTTTGATTCCAACTCTATCATCATCTTGTTCTGAAAGTGACTACGATGGTCAGTGACAATCTCATTCAGATTCCAAACGGAGCTATGATTTGATTGAATACAAAGTGCGTTGTAGTCTCACCATCATATTTAACTTTAGGAATGGCCTCATCCCACTTAGTAACATAGTCCATGACCATGATAATGTGATGGTGCCCCCCAGCTAAGGCTGGATTGCAATCCATGATATCCACGCCCAACTTGGTGAAGTGACTGATGGTAATGATTGGATGAAGAGGGGCAGGATGTGAGCACATATTACAAGCGAACACCTTGCAAAGGTGACACTTCTTGACCGTTTCTACACAATCTTTAAAAATCGATGCAAAAAATAACCAGCTCACAATATTTTTTGGGTTGTCACAAGCCTAGATAAATGACCACCACATGCCCCACTGTGACAATCATTGAGTACGGCTTCAAATTCCTCGTGAGTCAAACAATGACACAAAATAGAATCTACCCCTCAATGATACAAAGTGTCGCTGATAATGAGGTATATTTTGGCATGATGGAGTACACATCATCAATCGTCCCTCAAAATACATTGAGGAAGCTTTAGAGTTTGAAGATATATTAGGATATCTCCATACCAGGGGTCCCCCTTAGTCGAACACATTGCGCCATCTTATAAAGTGGTGCTCCCCTAACATGGAAAAGGGGGTGCCAATCCATGAAGTGGCACTCCCCCATCATGGCCAGGGGGCGCCGCCCGTAATAAATGCCCCAAAAATGGTCGCTTTTTCAAAGAAAAAGGTGTGTTTTGACCTTGAAATGATGGGTTTCTTCCTCCAATATGACTTAGGGGTCATGGAAAATGTCTTTCATGGTGTCAAGGGGTTGACACATTCAACAAAGTGAATGCAACACTAGGTAAGGTGTGCTATCCCCATTTTGTGGATAACTAAGGAGATTATGTATTAAGGCCCTCAAGTTGCGGATATGGAGTGCTGAATCAGATCGATAGACTACATGACCAACAATATCCTTTTGCATAGATGGAGACCCTTCTCAACACCACAGAGGTCACATATTTTTGGATGGCATCCAACACATCAGCTGGCTTCCGGAAGGCAGTGGGCCTTGCTCCATGAGGTACAAGTTAGTATTATGGTGAGCATCATTTCAATATTTAAGGCATTTAGGTATGTTGTATCTTAGATTTCTCTAGATTTCATGATATATGCTTGGAAATTATGCCTTATTCCCTAATTCACCTTGGTGGTTGACATTGTGCCCTAGTAAGCGGTCTTCCTTGGGGATGGGTTTTCTACTATGAAATCCCTTGAAGAGCCATCATACCGTTCCCGACCATACTTACCACTTTCCGTCACTATTTCCCCCCATTTCCTTACTCTTGGGATTTTAGGGTGCATTGACCCAAGAAGGGGTTGTCACTCATTCTATGGGAAGAAGGGGCTGAAGGCCCAGAGGGATTGATGTTGGGTAAAATATAAAAGCCTATTCATGAACCTTCTATATGCTTCGCCCAAGGATCATCCAAGAAAGAAATAAAATGCTTATATTTGAGAAAAGGGGGATCTACAAGAAATATGATTAAGAATGCTTGAAAGGTTTCTTGGAGGATAAGAGGTCTCATCAAGAGCCGACCTATCATTTCCATGAATATCTAGTGGTATGACATTTCCATCATTTGGTCACCAAGCTAGGGTAATGACTCTCAATTGCATGGCTGAGAGAAAGGGGGTCTCATCACGATCCAATCTTCTCATTGCCACTAGGTATTTGTGGGTGATATTGTCATTATTTGGACACCATGCTAGGGCAATGGCCTTACACTTATCCTTAAATTATGAAAGAAAGAAAGAATGGAAAAATAATGCGCTTGGAAAAAGTGCATTGCAAATGAAGGTACCACACACCCTCTAGAAAGGCACCCATGAATGAGGCACTACGACCTCTTGTATGTCATGAGCCCTATTCCTATTGAGTCCTGACCTTTACCACTTCACCCAATTTACATGGCTTAGAGAGGGATATATTGGAAACTCTCCTTGACCTAGGGAAAGATCTACCCAATAGGACACCTCATCAATCCTCCCATATTAAATCTTGACAAGTCGCGTAATGTATTTAAGCACTTAATTGTTTGACATAGTGATACTTGATGCACATGCTTAGGTGGCTCATTTATTGATTGGATCCACTTATCATGATGTTATGACTTGAGATCCTTGGAGGGTGTGCTTATTTGTCTTTGTAAGACCTAGTTGGTGGACAATTTTGGAAGAACAAGCCTAACTTGGGCTTCCATGAGGAGAGGCCAAGGGCCCGCATGATGGATGAGAGAGATAAAAATTTTAAGGGCTAGAAGATGACTTGGAAAAGACAACCCAACCTCCACATGCTAAACATTTTACCTAGGAGAGGCAAAACGTCACTTCTAGAGGCATGACATCACCCAGGGGGGGTTAGGGTTTGGTGGTGAGTTGACATGCATTTGGCACAAGGACATTTTTCAGGGGATTGAGCCTTGATCATGAAGAAATTTGTTGGAATGCTTGAAATGTGGCTTTGGGAAGCCTTTCAACTCTTCTCCATCACCAACAACCTTCCCCTAGTGCCAAAACATCCCCTAAAGTGGTGGCGTTCATATGACTAGGGCTTTTTCTTTGTGAAAAAGTGAAATTAAAGTGAATTGTTTAATATTACTCTGTAAAAGGGGAAATATTAGGGTTGTTGACCCCTAGTATTGTGGTTTACCCTTAATTATGTGGACAAACTATCTTGGTGACATTTTGTATAAATAAGAGATCATAAGATCTCAATTTAACATAAGACATTGCTCTCCCATTGTGAGATAGACACTTAGAAAACTTGCACTACCTTTGGCTATTTGTCTGTTTTTCTCTTGTGGTTATTTGCTTCTTGGTTTTGGTTGATGGAGATGGTGCGCTAGCCTTGGAAGGGCTTCTTCATTGCTTTTTGGTGGTTAGTCTATATTTTATTGCCTTTTAATGCTTGAAGGTGCCATTTATTTCATTGTATTATCATTTGTACAAGTTAAAGGTTCTATTTTCTTGAGTCAAGTAGGGATTATAAGGGTATACACCCCTATTTGTGCTTCCACCATTTTATTGCTAAGGGAATATTTCTTCATAAGGGTTTACTAAGAGGAGTATAATTGCATACACCCTCCTAGTTGAAACCCTAGCTAGAGAAGCTTGCCTTGGGGAGTAAAAGGGTTTACACCCCCAAGGAAGTAGCCTATCTAGCTTCTTCACATTCTCTTGACTCCATTAACCCAAACATTTGAGGCACTAGTCACTTTGCATTGGAGAAACAAAATCTTGCCATGGGAAACATGAAAAATACTCTTTTGGAAGCTCTCACTTTGGGACATTAATTGTCACCCTTCAAGGACCCTCACTGTTGTGAGACAGCGCGCGGGTACCCGCAATTGTCACCTCTACAGCCCGCGGGTTAGCCCCCGTGCAACCCACATTTGTTTTGCAAGATGCTAACTCCCCTCTTTTTTGCCTTGTGATTTTGCAGGATGTATGTGCACTGGCGAGAGCGAGAGCATGAGGCTGCTTATGAGGCA
>ML811559.1:32906-53231 GCA_009831015.1 Picea engelmannii | reverse complement strand
AGGTTAGGAAGAGCTAGGGTTTTAGTCGAACTCTCGGCCATGCATGGCGGAGAGTTTCAGTTAACTGACAAAAATCCCCGAGTCTCGGCGGAAACTTCCCTGATTTTTTGCATTGTTAGGTACTCGCGGGCTGTTTTAGGCTAACCCGCGGATACCCGCGTGCAGTAAGAGGACAGCAAGTGGATGCCCGCGCCCAGTAAGAAGTTAGGGCGCGGGTTGCTTGTTTTGAGTGGTTTTTGAGGAGTTACTCAGCATGGCTTTGGCTAGGAAGAGGCATGAGTTGGCCTGATGCCAGGTAAACCTGTATGGTGCATTTTAGGGTTATAACACTCACCTCCTTGAAGCGTCCACCTTATCCTAATAATTTTTGTTGTTGTTATAAAAACTAGCCTACAACCATTAGGGCTGAATTAACGTAGCTGATAACTCACTCATAACTCCTAATATAACCCTAGACTAACCCTCTAATTTTGCTAGTTTAACCTACTAACCTAGGTGCATCTCTTGGGCTAGATTTTGAAACTTTTTGATGGTCAATTTTTTTGTTATACTTCATTAAATGATACATCCATAAGTCTGATATACTACTGCATAAATTTACTTTCGTGACAACTATCTTTATTTAGTCTTGAAGTGCTATTTTTGGTCCACATTGATTACTAATTTTATTACTGAAATTTCTAGATAGTCTAGACCTTTTACTTTCTGATTTGGATACCGGCTGCAAAATAGGGACAACAAGATTAACTTGCTGATCCACTTGATATATTGCTTTGCATTTGGTCTTTTCTTATGTCTCAGGTAGGTACAATCATCGGGAAAAGAAACACATCCTTTGGGACAACATCACTTGGTCAGCAAGGCATCTCCCTTTTCCTATTTTCCACTTAGTATACCAACTTATAGGGGCCTCTCCATTAAATTTTCCTTTCCCCTTTCATTTACCCTAGGGTCTCTGGGATTTCCTCCCAGGAGTGACCTTAGTCACCCCCAAGTGCGAGACCTACATCGAGGTGACATTGGGTGTAGTGTCCCATAGTTATAACACTTGCTTTTGTGGTTGGGCCAGGCTTTTCCCAACCTGAAAATTGTATTATAACAAGGTGCACACGACACTTGCGACAATGCATGCAAAAATTAACAAGGTGCACACATCACTTTATGACACTTGTGACACTTGGGGGTGCGACACTCAAGTGTGACATTTTGGTGTGTAACATATGGCCCCTAAAGTGTGAGGTCAAAAGAGAAACCGATGGAAAAAAAACTTTACTAATTCTTCAATGCAAGGGTGCTGGAGTGGGAGAACCTAGCATAAGATGCAAACAATCATCAAACATTATTAATATATGTTCCATTTCCAAAGTAGACATACCTATGCTCGGAATATGAGATGACTTAAAGCATGGCCGCCGACCAATACATTGCGGATCCATGAGAATACTGACTAAGGATATGGCCACCAGAGACACAATGTGGATCCATACCTCCATGACATGAACTGATCACAACCATGAAAACAACACGGTGGAGATACGAGATGACAAAAATAGTCACGGATCAATACAGTGTGGATCTATGTGACAATATATATATTAGTAAGATTGGCAACATGATGATTGTACTGAAAGATTTTACATGCTCAAATGATCTCCATCACAGCCTGGGTAAAGCACGTAATAGAGTGAGTGCCCAACCCAGGGTCTTTGTCCCGATCCTAACGCATTATGAATCTAGCCATGTGAATAGATGACCTGATGTCGAACATGGTAGAAACCACTTGATTACCAGTCATTGATGTAAACCATTAACAAGTGTGAGGTAAATCACTAATGATGAAAATGACTTCCAAGGTACCCTAGTACATTCCGAGGAATGTGAATAAATAAGTTTAGGTTGAACATTCGATTAGAGTTCAATGATGTGAAACTACTGTCGGAAGCGAGGAGGCCTGCCATTGAGGCATGCAGGTCCCAAGGTAATAACTGGTTTCTAAGTCTAATTCTCAGATAATGTGCTGAATTTGACAGGAACAAACTTGTCAAAGGAGGGCCATGATGTATCCCCCATCATCGACATGAAACTGACATAGGAAAGTGATGTGAGATGGTGGATTGAATGAGTATGGACTGACGCAGGAAACAAAAATTACTAATATTGCAGATGGATGGTTTGAAGTGAAACTTCCCTCGAACATGATGAGGCACAACAACTGACTTTGTAGGATTGACTTGACGAGTACCCATAACATAAAGTGACGCAAAATAAGAGAACTCTTTGACTGGAATAAAAAATTATAATGACACATGGAATTGGTATGACTCAGAGATAAGAAGATTGCCCAATTGTAAGACGAGACACAAACATGTGCCATGTTCAAGGGCGACAACAATAACTGCCATAAAGGATTCTAAAAAACTTGACCCACTTCCTTCAATCCCCCCCCCCCCATCTAGATAGATGAGTACCTCTTTCGTTTTTAATGAGATTGAGGAGGATAACATATGCTCGGTATAGCTCATCCTTCAGATGAGTCCCTGGTCATATGTTTAACAAACTTGAAGAAGGAGGGGTTCAGTCCCATATGGGTCCTAGAGATTGGAATCACATAGGTCCTTCGATGCATAGTTTTACGAGCCCAAACAAGGTAAACTCTGTGGTTTTTCACATTTAGAAAGTCTAAAAAGAACTTAAAGATGACTCCATTGATGAATTTTTCATAAATTTAGTATCCCAAGCCCCAAAAAAGTGTAAAACAATATAGGGGAGAACTCTTCTAATCATGCTTGACTAGAGTGTTACTTTTTGGTAATTAGTCTCATGAGGCCAAAAAAGAGATAAAATACCACTCGAAAGACACCCTTTCAAACCTTTTAATGAGTATGAAAGGAAACAAGCTCACTCGACAATATTTTCATATTTAGGGAGTCTGAAAAGAAATTAAAAGAGACTCCAAAGAGTTCCTTTTTCATATAGCTTTTACAAGTCTGAAAAAGAGATAAAAGTATACTTGGTAACCTATTCTCATGTATTAACGAGCATGAGAAAGAATAAAGACTAAGCTCATTCTAGAAAATATACTATGTTATGATGGGAACGACCCCCAAGCGAGGATCACTCCTAGCAATGTGTCTCTCTAGAGGTATTTTTCCCCCAGCTTGCATGATAAAAGCTAGTGGTTTGGCTCCAATGTGATGCCTGGAGGCTAGAGACCTACCCCCCAAGAGTCATTTCCATCGACGATTCTTCTTCTTTCCTCGTTTAGGTGTCTGGTTACTAATGGGAACCTTTTCACTGGGTGGAGGAAAAGAAGCTTCAAGTACTCGATCCAGAGTTAGAATCGATTCAGATGGAGGTGGGTCTATTTTATTTTTTAATGAGCTTGATAGAGACAATGAACTATGCTCGTAGGCATCTGTTTCATTTTTTAATGAGCTTGACACAGGAAAAGAACTATGCTCATTAAGACTAGATAGTACCAAAGGATCAGATGATTCTAGGGATTGTCACACCTAAGTCAAAATCATATTTAATATGGAAGGAGCGGGTAAAGGAAAAAACCCTATGGGTGAGGAATCCTTAAGAAGACTTACTCCTACACTCTCAAGACTAGGTTGTCTTAGAAAAGGGAGATTATTCACTGTAGCATTGTGGTGATTTGGTGTTGTATAGTCGAGTTGTTCAACATTGACAATTTTTCCTTGATGGGGAAATCATAAAATATGAAACATCAAAGATGCGTTGATAGTCATTGCATAGAACCAACTATGACCAAGTATCAAATTTCAATCCAGTGGTGCATCAATCACTTCGATATCGACCAAAACAGTTTTACCCTTCAATGTCACAACGAAAGATTGCAAGAGTCTGTGAGGTTGGAAACCATGCCCATCAAACGCTTTCAAGGTGGTAGGAGACCAGATAAGTGTAGGAGAGCCAAGGGATCTCCAAAAAGGAAAAGACATGACACAGGTGGAGGCTCCCTCATCCAAATAGTGCAATGTATGTTCTTTCCACCAACCAAAATTTGAATTTGGAATGCTAGGTGGTGTGGGAGTCTTTCCTTGAAATAGTCCATATTAAACATACTCAGATTTGAATGGAGGGGGGTCTGATTACTTGGAGGAGTGTCATAAGTATTTGCTCGAGTTGTTACATTAACTGTCTTAAACATGTACACCTCATAAGAAGTTAAGGAAGCATCCCTATGGTGGGAATGACCTATGTTTCCCTCTTACGGAGGGGTAGGATTTTGTGCAACCAGATCTTACTACTGAACCGGTTGTGAGGTACCCTTAAAAAATTTAGCGACAACCTCATGAAGAGGGCAGTATTTCATGTAGTGATCTTCCTCACAGATCATGAAAGGAAACTTAGCCTTCCTATTCGGTTTAGTACCAACAATCTTTGGATTATCTTGATCGTTAGAAGATTTTTTGGATTTACCATTGTTTTTCTTCTTACCTCTTGGTTGCTGAGATGAAGTGGATTTGACCGCATTCACCTCAGAGGTTTGAGAAGGAGAGGAAGTAGTTTTTGTGTTTGAAATGAAACTTGGTTCTGGAGCAGGTCTTGTTGGATCGTTCGACGGACAAGGAGCATGAGGGATTATATCGTAAAGTGTGTCGGACTAGGAATAAACCAAGTCCAAATACTATGCACAGTTGATAGCCTTCTACTCAATAACTACATTTCACATAGAAACATCATAGGCAACGGGAGGAAAGAGAAACTTTGTAGACCAATCCCTGAGGAGTTGGTACGGAATTGGAGCTTTAATCAACCATCTCCACTGTCTCCATTCATGAATGTGATCATATATGTGGGTGGAAGAGGAATTCCAGAATGAGGTCAAAATCTCTGTACTAGTCTGATACCATATAGGCAACTGAAAATGCATCAGGAAATCCATGGAAATATAATTAAAGTCGAAAAAGGAGTTACGCGACAACTCGATACAGTATTTCGCTACTGCACCTGTAAGTGTTCTTTGGAAAAGTCTAAGACAGATGGAATCGTCCATCAAAGAGTTGGAAGAACACCATAAATGGAAAGTCATAACATGATTGTTAGGATCTTCCCTAGGTTTTTCATCGAATGCTAGGATTTTAGACGATAATTTGGTAGGGATGGTGGGAAAAACAAGGCATGTTGAAAGAGATAGTTTGTCAAACGCGACAGATTTGGAAGATATAATGTAGCCAAGAATGGGATTTGTCGGTTAGCTTGTGGATACTAGTGATAACCATATGACATGGGAACATGAGAATGACCATATCTAGGTTGCGACGAGATGGAAAATCTAGATGGACCTCCCATATATGGTGGTTTCCCGGGTTGTCCACCCATGTAAGGTGGTTTTCCTAGTTGTCCACCCATGTATTGTGACTGAACATATGTACCTCCTACATATGGAAATTGACCTGACATTCCCCCTATGTATGATGGTTGAAGGGAATACTGTGCTTAAATCATGGGGTTTACTGATTGATAGGGAAAATTTCCTTGCGGATGAATTCGCACTGGATTGGACTGACCCCACAAAGGGTTAACAACTCTTGGAAATGGTTGTCCAGGATATAGGCCAGTGGTAATAGGGATAGAAGGACTTGCAGGAGAAAATTTCCCCCATGATTTTTGATGTTGCAAACATGTAGGTTTCCTCCAGTAAAACTTTTCTCTACAATTGAAGGTTCCCCCCCAACTGAAGGTTGGCCTCCCATTGAAGATTGACCTCCAATGTAGGGTCTACTAATCTACGATGTGTCAGATGGAGGCTAAATAGCTTGTGTAACCATGGTCATGTGAACGGATTGACTTTCGTCCATCTGACCGATGGAACAACCAAGTAAGTCACTTGATGTGTGCATGTGCGGAAAAAGTGAAGCATGAATATTACCTGACCCATGTGCAAAAGGAGATGTATGTGCAAGTGGTTTAGTTGGGGTTACCTAGGTCACTGATGTTTCTATAAACAAAGAATCACCAACAATATCAACTATAGGAGTTGTGGAAAAAGATGAGTTCCCAAGTCCTTCACGAAAACCAAAAGATGATGGGTTCGTGCCAAAATATTGTGCAGTGGTGGAACCAGACAATAATCAATACGAAGAATAATAATTAACATATCTCATGGATGGTGGATCAATGAGTGGTAGGAAGAGAGGATCAGTAAAAAGAGGATTAGTGTAAGATGCAAGGATTTCTATGAATGTTGTGGTTGGTTATTCAATGTGTTGGCCAATTCCAGGAGCTACACTCATGGTTTCAGAAGTTTGATCTTCGATCATTCCTTTGTAAGAAAAATTGTGTTGAGGTTTCTGAACATCAAGTTCCATACCTTGTACATTGTGAAATCTTCGATCCTAAGGCCAACTAAGAAAGTTAAAGTAACACACTCCTATGAAAACTAAAAACAATCAACCAAGAAACAATAGGCTCAAGAATCTTCTGAAGATGGCATATCAAGCCGCCAACAAAGAAATGAGAAGTAGTTACCTCAACCTCCATGTAACAACCCTTCTCAGTGCAAACAACCCTCACTTTCGTGGGATCACCCTCCAAGGGTACTAAGAGTGTGATATGATGTCTACCCCAAGTACCATGGGAATCCCCCCACAATCACCTCTATAGATACATAGGAAAGGCCACTAAGGTTACCAACTCGTAATCAGCCTCCGGGTGGGTATAGTCGACAGTCATGACTGAACGTATGGGCATGATATCAAAGTTTGAAGCTCTTAAAGAGAACTGAATACAGGTTTATCAGTAAGACTCTAGAGGACCCTAAATAGATTCAGAGTTCACGAAGCACCGAGACCAAATGAAACCAGTGGTTTCTCAAGAAAAACCACCAATATACACTTTGTTTGCTACGATTGGTTAAGCTTTGGAGGGGTAATTTCTGCTACTCTTCCTCACATGACCTTATGTTTAGCACCTATGTGAGAGGGGGTTCCCAACTATGCTTATACAAAAATTGGATTTGTACACTCTTTAGTGCTCTACAGTCTGTTTAGTAGTCTTAGACAATTTACTCACTTTTCCTAGTCCAAAGATCGTAATCCTGTGCTACTTTTGGTGTGATAAAACCAAAAAATGTTCTAGTTGATTTTATTAGTGTGTGGTTGATGTTAAGGGATTTTAATCAGTAGGTTCACGAAGATGAAACTAATGATGTGAGAGAGAATCGACTCCAACGAAATGAAAAAAGAATGAGATGCAATTTTTTCTTTTCGATGAATTCTATGTATGAGAAGGAGAAGAGTTATATTCTTATTAACACAAGCAAGAACTCAAACCTATGCAAATTTAAATAACTGGAATCAAGATAATGCCAAAATACCAAGCAGATGTTTCCAAAAACCGAAATGCACGTGCAAAACTAGCTCCTTTTCAAATGTGTACCAAAACAAAATTCTGAATGAATGCAAAATTTCTTCGTTTGATTATGTATGCAAGGAGATATGCAAAATTTTATTCTTCTTAACTTTCAAATGGAATGAAAGACATCTATGTTTGATACAAATAAATATGAGGTAAAAAATGAATCAAACAAAGTGCACTGAAAATTATGAGAACTGAAAGAAAACAAGTAGGGGATAACTTATTCAATCAAGAACTCAAAGATGCAAAAGAGAAAGAATACAAGCACTCATGAAAATCCTCAAAATACGAGCAACATGAAACAATGTTCAAGATTGGGTTGTGGCAAACAAGAGAGTCCTAATCATCCAAAAAAGTGATATGTTTCAATGAAGACAAAAAGGCTCAATACCAAGCAACCTTTGCAAACCCTAGTTGATGAAAAATCCTAAACAACTAAGCAATTTGAAAGCTTTGCGAGATGAAGATCGAAAAACTCAAAGGTGGGATGAACCAAGGGATCTTGTTAACCCAAGGGGATCACAACTAGGAGAAAATTTTCAAACTCAAATAAGAAACATAAATGAGTGATAAATGTCAAATTCTCAGGAAAACAAAGTCAAATACAAACCAGGAGTCACTGGGCAAAAAACCTCTCAAAAGAAGACTGATAAAAAGCAGGCAGAAAGAGGAAAAAAAAACAAAATAGGAAGATTGACACCCTTTTTCGCAAAGAGACAAAGTGCCAGTCAAGAGAATGGTGCCATCTAGGAGGATTAGGGGGAGAGCTGATCAACTAATGGTGCCCCTGTATGCACTACAGGGAAGTGTCGATAACGCTAATGGCATCTTGGTGTGAATGGTAGGGAAGTGCCACTTTCTGGAAAAGTTAAAAAATGGATTCTAACAAGATCACACTCAGCAGAGCCTCAGTAAATGGCTATGTAAACTCTTCAATGAGGAAGAGGGAAGAGGAAAATATATCATAATCAAGCACCAAACAAGATCTAATGATAGGCAAAGGCTTTAGACGATCCAAGGAAACACTAGTCAAACTCCATCCCCAGTGGAGTCGCCAATTTTTGTTACAGAATGTTTCGCATGTGGACAAATGAAAATTTCCTTAGATTACTAGACCCCTATACCAAGAAAAAAATAGTACAAGTGGACACTAACATCCATTTAAACGTATCTTAAACATCAGTTTGAGAAGGAGAGAAAGGATATGATGAACCCATTTCAACGTTTGTCCTCGCTGCTTCTAATCCCTGGGCTTGATCTCCAAGCTCCCTAGCACAAATTGAGATCTGCAATGGACAACAAAGGAAAACAACTATCTCCTACTCTACAATATTATATAAGACAAGTTTATTTGCGAAGATTAGAGAAACAATAGACAAGCAAATGAGAAAATACACAAGATTGAAGGAAATATGCCAAGTATATATTGAATGAGAACCAATAAATAAGATACTTACAAACCACCATTGATGTTGTAGCAGCCTCTCCAAGCTATCCTCGTCTAGCCCCTTTCACAAATTTACCAAGATCAAAATGATGATACTCTGAATGATTACTTCCTCCCTTCACCTTGGAAATACCTTCAATATATAGGCTTGAGAGACACAACCACCATGAGAAAATGAAGGATATGGTTGAGGATATGGCTCCACAAGGTTGGGATCTGATCCTAAGATGAAGCCATAGCATAGGGGTCAAACATAACCAACCTCATCCCAAGAGAGTTGGCCCATAGAATAAGGTGGAGGATCCCCCTTTTCCCTCCAACAAGACTGGCACTTCCCCTTAGTTGAACACATGATGCCAATCCATGAAGTGACACTCCCCCAACATGGCCATGGGGGCACAACCCTTCATAAATTCCCCAAAATGGTCAATTTTTCCAAGAAAAAGATGTGTTTTGACCTTGAAATGATGGGTTTCTTCCTCCAATATGACTTAGGGGTCATGAAAAATGTCTTTCATGGTGTAAAGGGGTTGCAACACTCGACAAAGTGAATTTGACACTAGGTAAGTTGCATACGACACTTTCAATAGTGCATGCAACACTTAACAAGGTGCATATATCACTTTACGACACCTAGGGGTGTGACACTCAAGTGTGACATTTTGGTGTGTAACACCTGGGCTCTCTCATCCCATATAAATGAAGTATCCTTTTTCAAGAGACACATGAAACCCTTAGTTATATTGGAATAGTTGGCTATAAAGTGACACAGGAAGTTGGATTTTCTCTATAAACCCTGTAGATGATGAATACTGTGTAGGGGAGGCAACCAAAGTATTGCCTCTACCTTCATTGGGTCTACCATGATCCCTTGCTCAGAAACTATAAATCCAAAAAGGAGGCCTGACCTAATGCAAAAGACACATTTATGAGGGTTTAATCGAATACGATATTGACGACATCTTTCAAACACTAGCCGAAGATGAACTGGATGATCAACCCTCTTGTGAGAGTGAGCAACGAGGTCATCCAGATAAGCCTTGATTATATGTTTGAGAACATGAAACATGAAGGTCATAGCCCACTAAAAAGTCACTCCGACGTTTTTAAGGCCGAAAGGATTTTTCCGGTATGAAAACATATCCTAAGGACAAATAAATTTCATCTTATGATGATCTTTGGGTTTAATTTGAATTTGATTGTAACCTGAAAAAGCATCCATAAAAGAAAAGACTTCACTCCCCGCACACTCATCAATGATTTGGTCAATAAAAGGTGTAGGGAAATTGTCGTTATGAAATGCTTTATTCAGATCCCTGAAATCCATACACACATGGATGGTTCCTTTCTTCTTATGCATGGGAACAATATTGGATTCCCATTCATTCAAAGGAATCATATAGAAGAATCCAACATTAAGTAGCTTCTCCACCTCTACCTTAATGGCAAGGGCCTTTCGGGGGTTCATCGCTCTAAGCCATTGTCGAAATGGATTTGCATTCAGACAAGTCTTGATTTCGTGTTTGACAATACTAGGGTCGATCCTTGACATTTATTCATATGACCAAGAAAATATGTCTTGGAATTCCTTAAACAGGTCGGTGTAAATCTGATTTTCTTTAGGCGAACAATTTGCATTGATACAAAATTTTCAACCTTGCCAGGGGTTTGAGAGATGTTGATCGCAATGGTAGGAGAGATATTTTCCATGTTCCCTTGAACATATATGTCATGCTTATCCAATAGGACCATGGTGTGACCAAAAATCTTGCTCATGGCGGACCTAAAATCATCTCGCTCGATCCTTTCAAGCTCTAGGAGGAAATAAGATCTGTGGTGAAGCTCCTCCCAGGGATTATCATGATCAATCATGGCCTCTAAGATCATTTCATCCGAAGGAAAAGTGTTTTTGAGGCAACCATATGGAATATATGAGTTTACGACCCATATGGGATCTAGGAAAAGATCCACCTCTTCCATCTGTGAAGAGGGAGGATTTGGGTCTGTAGTGACATATAGGATAGCTTGATGTGCGATATCAACTGCAGACAATGGAATTTCCATTCTGATATGTGAATGACCCTCATACGACATAGTCGAAGAAGGTATAGTCCACGGGTCATCAAAATATGAAGTACAAAATGAGATAGACCTCAATTACGATGATGATTCATCAAAAATGGCATTAATATACGAGATTGGTTTAGAGAAATTAAAGGTTTCCATCAAGGAAGGATACATTCCAACACCAATGTTCTTAGTTTCCTTCTGATAAATCTCAACAATGGGGACTGAAGGTCCCACCAATGCAGAGCAACTGGATCATGTGCAAGATAATTGGTAGATCGTTACAACCTTCCCTTCATGAGGAAAGAATAAAACACGAAACACCGATGAAACGACAACTGTCATATAGTAAGTCCAATTATGCCCCGGTAAAAAATTGTAGTCAAGGGGTGCATCAACCATCTCAACCTCGACTGCCATAGTTTTATCGCCTAACTGAAATTGAAGAGCAAGGAGGATACCACGGGGTCTGAACGAACGCCCATCAAACACAATTAACATATTCATAGATTAAGAGAGATGGGGAGAGCTAATGGCTTTCCAACAAGATAGAGATATCAAAGACGT
The DNA here is from genome assembly GCA_009831015.1 of Picea engelmannii. Classification (NCBI taxonomy): domain Eukaryota; kingdom Viridiplantae; phylum Streptophyta; class Pinopsida; order Pinales; family Pinaceae; genus Picea; species Picea engelmannii. Next base: position 41,764 of record ML811559.1, on the reverse strand, counting down.
CGAAGAACCTTCATCGATGAAAATATGTTTAATAGTGATATTCATACATTCCACATGGATTTGAAAAGCCACATGGTAAGGTAAATGAGGCTGGACATCTATGACATTGAACTTGATAACTTTCGAGCCACTTGGGTCAAGATCCCCTAACGCAGATAACAAGGCATTCCTTCGTGTTGGGAACATCTGGAGTACCTCCAAAGATGACATCGCACACGATGTTTGGCGCAAATCCTCAACAATTGAGTAATTCTGGGAGTCTCTAAAATTGAGATTATGAGCAGAGTGCCTAAGAACTCCTTTTAGAATGCGAGGCATAAGTTCAAGCTTATTAATCTGCAAAGGTGTTTCTGTAGGGGGAGGATCTGTACCTAAAGTAGGTTGCAGAGGACTATAATAACGAGTCCTAGTGGCTATGCTAATATCTGATCGAACCATATTCATGCATTGATGTAGACTGTCATGTGCTAAGAGGGTTTGACCTTCACCCAACACATTTTCGATGCTCAAGGTGCTTGAGGCCATATTTTGATTATGTGGAAACGTGTTAGTTAACACAATAAGATGTTGCGCTATAAGCCTTGAGGCTTCCTCTATATTAGGGAATAAATGGGTAAGGTGATCCTCTTTACACAACTTACATGGAAACTTGACCTTCCGCTTTTCTTTCTTAACCTCACCAACATTGTTATCAGACTTGTTGTTATTCTAATTGTCCTTTTTCTTGTTACTGTTGTTATTATTCCCACCCTTGCCATTATTATTTCTACCTTTCCTCCTATTCTCTCTAAGCTGTTGGCTATGCTTCGAATTCGTCGATGCAAGGAATGTACCACTGACGATTGGAAGAAATGAAGAGACAAAGCCATAGCCCATCCCATTGAAAACTGGTTGAGAGATAAATTTTTCATATGATTTGTCACCTGGTCTGTGGATTTGGAATTTGCTGAGCCTATAGTGCCATCAGCATCAGGCCCATGATTTTGTCTTGGATCTTTATTTGACCATGGTGCATCAGGAATAATTTCATAGAGTATCCTAGATTGAGCGTATATAATATCTAATTGCTGGGATTTAAATATGGCCTCTTCCTCAGTCATTTCTCAATATGTAGAAACATCCTTAGAAATATATGGTAATAGAGACTTAAGGAACCATTCCAATAGAAACTATGGAGGAATATTATCTTTAATCAACCACTTTCTTCTACACCACTATTGAATGTGATCCGAGATTTGGGTGGCTTTGTCTTGACGGAAAGTCGATAAAATCTTGGTACCGTCATCGTAATGAATTGATAGCTGAAAGTGGTTGAGAAAACCTAAGGCCAACTCATGAAAGGTTTGGTATGTGCCCCTTGGTAACTCTATGTACCGTTTCATGACAACCCTCGTAAGGGTGCGTTGAAACAGTCTCAAACGGAACGAGTCATCATTGAGAGAATTCGATGAGCACCATAAGTGAAAAGTAGTAACATAATCGTCAGGATCCTCGCCACTCTTACCCTTGAATTTTGGAATGTATGAGGGATGCTTGGCTGGGACAGGGAGCCATGTCGGATCATGACACATGGGGTCATTCATTAATCTCGTAAGATCTGGAAAATTTAGCATGGCCATAAAAGGGAGCCTTGGTTGCGGTGTTTGAGACGATGCTCCTAGGAAAGACTGACTTTAGGGAATTGCAGGCTGAGGATGGTTTTGGTAAACACCATGGCCCTGCCTGGTAGGATAATATACCCCTCCCAACTGATTCATGAAAATCTGTAAAGGCATCATCACTGATGGGGCCGCTTGCGAGGAAAAAGAGTTATGACAGGGGTTGCCCATGTGAGGATATACATTTCCCCCCAACGAAGGAACTTCATATGAGGGGTTTCCCATGTGAGGATAAAGATGACCCCCTGATGTAATACCAGAAGTAGGAGGAGTATTTTCCATAAGAAAATAATTCGACGGAATAGGCATTGTAGACGAAGGATAGATGCACGAGATATATGAAGTAGAAACACTACCCATTTTCCCATTCCATCCTTGAAAATTATAACTAGGATTAGGTCTGGAGGAAGGTGGATTCCAACCCCCTATCGTAGGAAAATACTAAGGGATATGACCCCCACTGAAAATGAAAGGATTATAAGGAGGTGATGTGCCCCTTGGCCCAAACCTAGTATTGGAATTAGATGTAGACATGTGCATAGTCATATTCGAGATACCCAAAGAAAAAGGATTAGAGGCCATAGGCATTGACTGAGAACTGTGACTAGGCATCCCGATCGAAAAGGTGCCAAGGAGAACAAATATCGATGATGATTAAGTCATGCCATTCAAGAATATAAACAGATTCATCCCCGTGGACTGAGCTGCGCTCATGGGATAGGTAGCACTGATTGAGGGATTCCCTGAAATCCAAGTAAGTTATGATGATGGAGTTGTGGGGACTCCACTAACCATAGTAGAGGTTGGAGTTGAATCAATACTGATATATGAATCAGTTCTCATGATAGGATGATCGTGATCTTGAGCGACATAGATGTACATACCACATTTAGTAACTCTACACCTTTTAGGAGGCAATTTCGGTATAAGACCAAACTATGGTAACTGAATCAAGAGCCGATGGGACCAGCGGGGAGGCTAGTCTCGCTCCACGATGAATTAAAAATCATGATACAATGCAAAATCCTAAGGCCAACTAATATACAAAGAGAACACTCCTAAATAAAACTAGAGGCCAATGCATGAAAACAAGATGGGATGGTTGAAACGAACCTCACGAAATAAAGAAGGTATGCCTCTCCCAAGAGGGGATGAGACTCTCGAACAATAGAGTGGAGGTAAAAAAATCAGTTATAAGGACCCTAGTGGGCTTCACAATGCAATTGGTCAGATTCTTTCAGGGAGAAAACCCTCCATAAAGTTTGTGTGTTTTTCGATCCCTATTTGACTCAAGGTACTTGCAGAATAAACCTTGCAAGAAACCTGTGTGGATACCTAGGTCATGCAATGAAGGTCACCACGATATAACGAATGCTTAGGCGAGCAGTCTTAGCTCCGGTCCATTGTATGGGAAGGGTAGCTAATCCCGAAGCTCAAGAAGCACCAAGGTACTCCAAGAACCCCCATATATGAATAAAACCCCATATATATATTTGACACTGTTCCGAATTATTTTGAGAATAAAATGAAGGTAGAGATATAAAAATGAAATATATAGAGATATTGTGAGATACACAAAAATATTTCAATAAACACAGAGATACAGTAATGCTCAATTTTTATTAATGAGAGAATGTACAGAAACTGTAAAATTACAGTGTGAATGACTCACTAGAATGATGGTAGCTTATCTCCGAGAAGAGATGTGATGGCTACTCTCATTCACAAGAAGACGATGATGTTTACAATGAGGATCTAGAGGCCTTTTTAACATAAAGAAAATCCAAAACCCTAACCTCGAAAGATGAAATGCCAAAAGGTTCGCGAGCCCCGATGGGGGTAGTTGGTATGTCAACTTCCCAAGGGTATAAATTTTGCATACAATTATGTTTGGGGTGTTATATACCTCATCAGAAAGGTCTAGCCGAGGAGCAAATATTACGTTTAGGGCCTCAAAACATCCCCAAAATTTCACGACCTGAAAAATCATAGAAACACTGCCAGGGTGGAAACCCATGTTTTGAGCCAATGGAATAGGTGGGTGGCCATTGATTTTCGCCTGGATCAATCCTCCCCCCTTAGGAAGAAATTGTATCCATTATGTCAAGTCCCCAAGGAAGATTTTTCTGAATCTGAGCCTTGGTGAGCTTCTTTCCTTGCTGAGGAAGCTATTCTACTTAGCTTGTTGAAGGCTGTTATGAACCTGTTTTTGGAGGGGTTTGATTTGTTTAACCAATTTGGATGCATGATCTACCTGAGTGTGGGAGGAATCTATCGATGAAGATGCAACATGAAGAACACAAAGGGATTTATCATAAATTGGTTTGACTAGGTAGAGTGGAGGCACCCCTGTAGGTGCAGTAGGGATATCTTGGTGCTCATCTACAATCTTTTTGATTTGCTTATGCTAGATAGAAGGGTATTTGGATGAAGATGCAATTGTTCCAATGTCCTTCTCTTCTGACCAGGTTGGGAAGAGGGTAAACTTTAATATATGAGAGATTACTTTGCAACATTGTTTTTTCGGTAGAATAGTTAGAACTACCTTTGGTATCCTATAGGGATGACCCCCCAGAGTAATAATGATGCTACGGGGTTGAGACTCATAAACAACATGATGCCTCCACATGTATGGCTGGCCTAACATAACATCACAGACTTATAGTGGGGAAACATCACACAATACCTGATCCTTGAAGGGCATGATGCCGTATGACATGTGTCACTACTGGATGACACAAAGATCTCGTCCCTGGCAGAGCCATCCACTATTGTATGGTTGTGGGTGTGGTGTGGTCGAAAAATCCAACTGCTTGATGAACTATGTTGAGATGAGGCTATTTTGGCTTCCACTATCAACAAAATATGCAACGAGTTTCCCTTCACCCACATATGTGAATGGAAAAGGAACTCCCCCTCCTCAGAATCCTCTGGTTCTTTTGGTTGGATTGTTATGGTCGTGACAATAGAAGATGGTTGTGCATCGATTATATGTCTCTTTTATTATTGTCTGAATCAGAGTTTGAGTAAGGGCTCAGGTCTATTTATTTGATCTCAAATACCAATGACTGTTTCGAGTGACATTCATCGGTGTTGTTCCAAGGGATTTTGTGGAATTCACACAACTTCCCAGTGTCCTTCTTCATCTTCCCATTTCCATTATTTTCCTATGGCTTGGACTGGTTGTCTTGAGGTTGAGTGTTCTGTGAGTTAGGGATTCCTTTACCATACTTTAGTTTTTGTATATTTGCAGACCCAAATTTCCACTTGTTCCACTGCTTAAATTTCTGCTCAATTTTGACAACATATCTATAAGTGGCTCCTGATGATGAAATGTCCAGAAATTCCATTTCAGTTCAGATGTATCTGTGTAGAGCCCTGTGGTATTTTAGAACTATATTCCACTTAGAGTATTTGATACCCAACTTGGTGTGCAAGGTGTGGAAGGTATATGTGAACTCTGACACAGTTTGGTCCCGATTTTGATGCAGCATGTTCCATCTCATGTACTGGTCATCATAGTTTCCCACAGGGTAATATTGTTCCTTGACCACATCCATAAAAAAATCCCAAGTGGGATCGACCCCAAATATTCCAAACTCATGTATAGAATTTTTCTCCCAGTAAGTTTCCCACCAATGTTTGACATGGGGAAGAGCCTTAAGGAGCACAAAGGTGATCTTTTCTCTGTTGAAAAAAAATGTGAACACAAAAATAACCTTCTAACAAATTTAACCATTTTTCCAAAGCATCTATATCGATCTGACCTTCAAATACGAGAATATCAAAATTAACTTGTACCGTGAATGGGGTAGCATCGCCAAAGCTACTTCTTGACGAAGACACACATGTTATTATCGACAATCGTTGAAGGATTTGGGAAAAATTCTCCAATATCTGGTTCCTTTGTTGCACGAGGTCTTCCGCGAGAAACAACTTGATGGGATCTTCTGCTCCCTCGTTCCTCTTCTCTTTTTCCATGGGAGGATGCTTGGGCTAGCGAGAGCGGTTATCCTCAAGGGAAACTAGCTCGAGACCCAATTCTCTATACTCTGACCTAGTCGGGGACATGCACAAGAAACGAAAAGGAGTAGCCTGCTCTGATACCACTAATCTGATTTTTTTTGAGAACGAAATGAAGGCATAGATATACTAATGAAATGTATAGAGATATTGCGATATACACATAAATATTTCAATAAACACAAATATACAGTAATGCTCAATTTTTATTAATGAAAGAATGTAAAGAAACTGTAAAATTACAGAGTGAATGACTCTCTAGAATGGTGGCAACTTATCTTTGAGAAGAGATGTGAAGGCTACGCTCATTCCCAAGAAGATGGTGATATTTGCAATGAGTCTCTAGAGGCCTTTTTAACATAAAGAAAATCCAAAACTCTAACCATGGAAGATGAAACGCCAAAAGGTTTGTAGGCCCCGATGGGGGTAGTTGGTATGTCAACTTCCCAAGGGTGTAACTTTTGCATATGATCTCCATTTGTGGTGTTCTATACCTCGTCTGAAAGGTCTAGCCGAAGAGTACATTTTTCGTTCGGCCCAGATGATGGCTTCAACCAATGACTTAGCATAATCGTGCCCAAAAAATGTCGTTTAGGGCCTCAAAATGACCCCAGAAGTTCAAGACCTAAAAAATCGTAGAAAAACTTCTAGGGTGGAAACCCATGTTTTGAGCCATTGGAATAGGTGGGTGGACATCAATTTCCACCTGGATCAGACACTAGGAAGGTATTAGAGGGCTATCTCTACAACCAACTTTGCATGATCTCGTGCTTAACTCTGGTGTTAGTGCATTGTTATAGCATGATTTGCATCACCCCATGCAAACTTGCTCATAAGGCCTTTTTCCATTTCCCTATGCAGACTTGAAGTCCCTTTTTGCAAATCCCAAAGCTAAAAAACATATTTTTTCACATATACTAGCCCTAACAGCTATAAAACATGCGTATATGCAGGTTGAACACTTACAACCCACATACATCGGGTTTTGTGCTCAAAATTAAAAAATAGTGTTGGGTTTTCATGTGACGTCACAAGATCCATGATCCTTGACCTTCCATATACTGGAAACATTTCGACTTGACCTTTCAGTTCCATTTGAAGGCTATAAATGGGCCATATCCAAGCCGTGGAAAAGAGGAGAAAAATTCAACTTTGAGAACAAAGTTACTGTGGATAAATTATTCACTTCATATAGAGTCTGCATCCCTTTGTCCTTTTAAGTCTGAACACATTGTTCAATCCCCAAGCTCTTCCCTATTTGATGGAGAACCTCATTGTCTCTCTTATATGAGCTTATCTTTGGTGGAGGCCCAACTGGAAGGGACTTAACTTCTCAGTTCCGAACGTGCCGACACATAAGTTTGTCATTCATACACTTTTGTTGATTACATTTTAATATAAATACTCTTTTCTCGTCCAATTAATGTCTTGAAAATATTTGAATTGTTATTCCATGGGCGTATTTGTTATGAATATTGATGGATTATGTTGTTATATGTGCTAAATTTATATATTATCACCATATGCTTGCGTATCTTGGATGTTGAGGACAAGTTGCAGGTATATTTCTTTAAGTCAAGTTCTCAACGGTGAACTTCATCGAATGTCTAGACGAGGTAGGCTCTTTATATTGTCTTGTTATCATATTTTCTTATATAGCATACTTGAGATTAGAGTTGATTTTTGCAGTCATTTCCATCTGTTTTGGTTTACCCCATGCCATAGAGTGATTTTCCTTGTAACAAAATTGGCGACCATACTAGGGAGGGAATATCCATTTCGGGGTTTGGAGTGTTTTTCTCCTTTGATTGCTCTCGTTTATATTAAGTTTATTGTCATCTGATTGCTTGACACCCTCTGTTCATTTTGAATTTGAGTTTCTTGGCCTTATCCTTAACCTGACAGTGTTTCAACACATATACGCGGTTGTTTTCCTGACAGTCGTGTACATATGCGAGTTGTCATTCTATTGGAAGTGTATGTACACAGTTTTCTCCTGAATAGTCGCGTACATCATCCTTTTTTCCTTGATTGCTGATTTTTATGTTTTATGGGTTAGTTTTGATGGTCGCTGAGTCTTCTGAGGTCTCTGTCATGACTATTAAGTGTTTGCAGAGTGATAGGAAACCCTTCTTTGCTTGAATTTTTGGGCGATGTTTCTTTCTCATCATCCTTTTCATTGTTTGTCCTTGCATCTTGGGCTGGTTGTTTTCTTCTTGATATTCTACTTGGTTTGTCCCTGTTTACATACAATAGGGTCTTTATATCAAGCTGTTGTTCAGTCCTTGCATTTTCATTCTTTTATATTGAAAATACAAAAAAATATATACATTTTTCATTGTTGGCATTTGATCTTTTGGGTTCTTATCATTGATCTTTGTACGTGTATGGAAATATTGCATCTTACCTGAAATTGCAGAGTTAAATCGAAAGTTGCATTTTGAAAAACTTATCATTTATTGGGAATCAAAGTTAAGACTTTGCAATTTATTCATATTCATTTATTTTACTTGCTGAGTCATAACATCATCAGTTTCACGACCGCACCTTTTTTGAGTAAGAAGATCCACTAAAAGTAATGCTGATAAATTTAAAATTGATTAGAAACAATTTCATTTTTTAGGGTGCACAAACTAGCCTAGGATTTAGATCCTTGGAATAGGATTTTGTGAGTAAAATCATCCAAGGCTATTAAAATCAACATATGTGTTTGACTAAGGGAGTGGTGAAATCCATTGTATAATTGGTGACGTCAGGAGGCTCCACTTAAACCAGAGTTAAGGACAAGTTCACGTAAAGTTGGTTGAGGGGATATCCCCCTAATACCTTCTTACCGTCAGGTATATTTCTTGTTGGATTATTGAGAGGGGGGGTGAATCGGTAATAGAGAAATACTATCTTTTTTAACCATATAATGCAAGTTTGATATCAATGTAGCATTATCATCCAATAATTGCAGAGTAAATAAACAATGAACAAGTGATAAATCATACACATACACAATACACCAGTGTTTTTGCGTGGAAACCCAAAGTGGGAGAAAACCACAGAATGATTTTTCTTATATGTCTTGAAGAATTACATTCATTGGAAGCACCAACTTCCTTTGTTTTCCAGCTGCAACTGGAAGGAGGCTCCAACCCCCTAGTTTCTCAGGCTACAACATGAGGGAAGCTC
>ML811559.1:0-31352 GCA_009831015.1 Picea engelmannii | reverse complement strand
CTTCTAACCACTTGTCCACTTAGTAATTTCTCCATTAACTTTATTATTTAAATAATTTCTTTTGTATCCAATTTGACTTATAGTATACTCATCACTTCACCTTATTATTTAAATAATTTCTTCTTTGCAACCACTTGACTACTTTTACCTTTTGGGGCTTCTAGATGACTCATGAGGGTTCTCCAACTTCACATGGCCATAAATCTCTAACTATGAGGAGTTATGTGACATTCCACATACCACCAGAAATGACATGACATGTAATATCCATCTAGAATAGTATTACCTACAAATATATCAAAAATCATACCATTATCCATCAAACAAACTTGGGTCCATTTCCCAAACCATTGTGCTACCAGAATTCACTACCGACCTTTCTTCAAGGGTTGACATCAATGACAACCAACCCAATTAATCAACAATATCCCCCTTTGGAATTGACGGCAACACTCTAATGCAATAATGAAGTCATGTCACTCATGCTCCCCCTGTGACCATTGCTCCCCTTGGAACCATGCCTCTATTCCCTGCATCTTATAAATCTCTCCCCCTTTGTCATCAATGGAAAAGGTCTCTTTCCACCCGAGGCTGCTCCCCCTAACTGAACTTTCCTCGGGGATACTCCCCCTGAATGAACTCTTCTTGAAACTAATCTCCCAACCTGAATTGTCCTCTCTATGGTGCTTCCTCATGTAAATCTAAGACATATAAGATAAGCATTCAAAAACATTCATTTTGGAGTAGAAATTACTCCAAGTCTCTGGCGAAGATACTTAAAGGCTTCCCATGGAAGCAGTTTTGTAAATATGTCTACCACTTGTTCTTTTGTGCCCACATTCTCAACTCTAATGTTCTTTTCTACAACCTGTTCCCATAGAAAGTGATACTTGATTGGAATGTGCTTCGTCTTGGAGTGCATCATCGGGTTGTTTGAGATACTGATGGCGCTTGTATTATCACAATGAATTGGAATGGGCTCATCATACTCAACCTGTATATCTATCAGAGATTATTTCATCTGTAGAACCTGTGTACAACATGTTGCTACTGCAATATACTCTGCCTCGACTGTAGATAAATATACTGATGATTGTTTCTTGCTTAGCCATGATACTTAACACTCACCCAAGTAGAATGTTGCTCCACTAGTGCTTCGTCAGTAATCAATGCAACCTACCCAATCTGCATCTGTGTAGGCAATAAGTGATATATCCTTTCCTTTTGGATACCATAATCCAAACTCTTCTGTTCCTTTGAGATATCTAAAAATCCTCTTTACTTCTAATACATGTGATTCCTTTGGTGCTGCTTGAACTCGTTCCACCTGTCCAACTGCCTGCATTACATATGGTCTAGATGCTGTCACATATAGTAAGCTACCAATCATTGACCTGTATTGTCTCTGATCTGTAGAATTTGAATCATCATCTTTGATCAACTTGCAAATGGTTTGCATAGGAGTGATAACTGGTTTGCAATCTTCCATTCCGAACCTCTTTAACATTTCTCTGATATACTTAGTTTGAGAAATAAAAATTCCTTGGTTGCTTTGACATATCTGAAGACCCAAAAATAAGGATAGTTCTCCAAGTAATGACATTTCAAATTCATTCTGCGTATGCTTTGCAAATTTATGGCTTAACCTGTCATCATCACCACCAAAAATAATATCATCAACATAAACTTCAATTAACAAAATACTATATTGAGTTACCTTGGTGTAGAGGTTGTTGTCTACACTTCCTTTTCTGAACCCTGCCTGTTGTAGATATTTATCCAGTCTAGAGTACCATGCTCTAGAAGCTTGTTTTAGACCATACAAGGCCTTCTTTAATTTACACACATAATCTGCGTTCTCTGACAACTGAAATCCTTCTAGTTGTTCAATGTAGACTTCTTCTTCAAGATCCCCATTCAGAAAATCTATTTTTATGTCCATTTGATACACTTTAATATTCTTGGAGCATGCATAAGATAAAAGCAATTAGATTGCTTCCATCCTGGCAACTGGGGAAAATGTCTCTTCAAAGTCGATTCCTTCAACCTGTGCGTATCCTTTACATACCAATCTGGCTTTGTTTCTTGTAACCTGTCCATCTTCATTCAATTTATTTCTGAATACCCACTTTGTGCCAATCACATTCTTATTCTTTGGTCTTGGAACCAATTCCCAAGTGTCGTTCTTCTCTATTTGATCCAATTCTTCATCCATGGCCTTATTCTAAAATTCATTCTTGCTGGCCTCTTCAAAACTGTTTGGTTCAATCGTAGATGAGAGTGCTAGGTGAGTTTGTTCTGGTGAACATATTCTTCTTCTAGTCTCAACTCCTACATCTTTGTTTCTGATAATCTGATCTGAAGGATGATTCTTCTGTACTCGTTTGCTAGGTGTCTTTGGAGGCGCTTGTTGAACTCACTCTTATACTTCTATCTGATTCTCTTCATCTTCCCCTTCTACTTCTTCTTCATCTTCTACTTCTTCTTTGTAAAGTTGTTCCATTGATTCATTTTCTTCTTCCTTTAATTCTCGTCTACCTGTTTCATCAATTGTTACATTGATGCTTTCCACAGCTTTGTTCAACCTTAGGTTGTAACACTTGTATGATTTCCTTGTATTTGAGTAAACAACAAGTAATCATCTGTCCACACGAGAGTCAAACTTTCCCATTCTGCCATATTCTGTTTTGATGTAGCATTTGCTTCGAAATACTCTGAAGTGCTTCACATTTGCTGGTCTTCCTTTCCATAGCTCGTAGGGAGTTTTGACAATGTTGTTTCTGAGCATTACTCTATTTTGAATGTGAACCACTGTATGCACTTAATGTGTCCAAAATATATCTATCAATTTGGAATCCATTAGCATTGTTCGAGCCATTTCATGTACTGTCATGTTCTTTCTTTCAACAACTCCATTATGTTCAGGTGTCCTAGCAACGGAGAATTGCCTTTTTATAACATGCTTGTTGCAGTAGTCCATAAATTCCTTTTAAGTGAACTCTCCTCCATTATCAGATCTCAAACATTTTATTTTTGAATCCATTTCATTTTCAACCATTTCCTTGTAGACCTTGAAGTTTTCAAAAGCTTTTGACTTATTCCTGAGAAGGGAAACTGCAGTCATTCCTGTATAATCATTAACTAATAACATAACATACTTCTTACCTTTTAAACCTTTTGTTGTAGTTGGTCCAACTAGATCATTATGCACAATTTCGATTGGTCTTGTCGTTGAGTATTCCTTTGATTTGAACCTGGTCTTTGTTTGCTTTCCTTGTTGACAATGCTTGCATAAAGTGTTGGTTGGTTTTATGATCTGGGGAATTTCTCTTACTGCTTCCTTTTTTCTGACTTTGATAAGGTTATCAAAGTGTATGTGACCCATTCTTCTGTGCCATAGCCAAATTTCATCTTCATTTCCTTGAAAACACTTTTCATTTCCAGTTTCACTTAATACATATAGGTTGCTTGAAGTTCTCGCAGCTGTTGCAATCAATTTTCCTGAACCTTTTTTTCTTATATCACAGTTTTGTGAATCAAAAGTAACTTTATGACCTTGGTCACACATTTGAATCACACTTAGAAGATTATGTTTCATATCTTCTACTAGTAGAACATTTTCTTCCTTGGTATTCTTGTTTCCAATTCTGACTGTGCCTTTTCCAATGATTTTAGCTGAATCATCATTTCCGAAGGAGACTGATCCATATCTTTTCTTTCTTAATGTAAGAAACTTGAGTTTATCACCTGTCATATGTTTTGAACAACCACTGTCAACATACCAAGCATGTTTCTTCTGCTTAGCTTGTAGAGCGAATGTGCATTCTTCATTGCTATACTAATTCTACTTTCTTACCCATGTCCTCTTTTGAAGTTCCTGTTTGTTGTTGTTCTATTGTGGTTCTCTAGGAGGGATTGTCATTCCACAATGTTTGGCTATGTGTCCAAAGTTGTTACACTTGTAGCATTCTACTTCAATGCTCAATGATTCAAACCTATTGTAACATCTTCTCTGTGTTTCACTAGGCCTTCTTGGATAACCCTTTTGTGTATGACTTTCAAGGTTGTTTATGTTCCTGTTGTTAGCTCTGCAATTCACAACTTTATGTCCAAAATTATTACATGCATAACCTAAACCAAAAAATATAGTTTGATACCTAGGAGTTGAAGATATTATGAAAGGAGGTTCTCTTATGAATCCTTTTTCTTCCCGAGGCCTATCTGTTTCTATCGGTTATTGATTTTGAAATTTGAATCTTCTTGGTGGAGGAGTGTCCCTGTAATTTTCTTTGTAGACCTTCTTATCCCCTTTGGTTGTTTTTTCATAGCTTTTTGGATATGTTTCTTGTTCTATTGTTTTCTAGCTTGATCCCTTTTCTTTTTGATTGAATCCAAGTCTAGACTTGTCATGATGAGGTTTTTGATTGCTGATAATGTCATCCAAAACTTTTGAGTTGTTTTGCATATTTTTCTTTTGAAGACCCTTTATTAATGTGTCAATCTCTGCTTCCAAATTTCCAATGATTGTGTCTCTTCCTTCTAGATTTTCTTTGAGTGCTTCTTCAATTATTTTATCTTCTTCCATTTGAACCTTCAAGTTTGTGATCATTTGTTCTAGTTCCTGAGTGTCTTCTTTCTTGTCTAGTTCCGCTTGTAGCTTCTTGTTTTTATTCTTTTCTCTTATGATAACTTCTATGACACACACAAATTATTCTCAGTAGTCAACTTCTACCTCTTCATATTCTTCTTCGTCCTCTTCATATTCTACTTTGGTGTCTTCTTTATAAGAGTCTTCTACTGCCATGAATAGAACTCTTTTTGTCTCACTGTCACTTAATTCATCTTCATCTAATGATGAGATGTCTTCTTTGGTGCATAAGATTTTCTTGAAAACTTTCTTTGTGGTTCTTTTTCCTTTATATGTTTGTTTTCTATTTGAGTAATCTTCATCATTTCTCTTATTTTTCTTATGAGGACATTTGTTAGCAAAATGACCAATACCATGACAATTAAAACAAATCAAAGGAAGCTTACCTCTATATCTGTCGTTGGTTTTCTTGTTCAATCTTCTAACAAAGTTGGCAACATCTTCATCATATTCCAAGATGTCACTGCTGCTACTATGCTCTTTTTCCTTTTTCTTTCCCTTTTGATTTGACCTTTTGGATGCTTTGAAGGTTGCTTCTTTTATATTTGGATTTTCTTGTTCATTTCGCATTTCATATGCTGTGAATATTCCATGTAGTTCGTCCATGCTTTTTGAATTTAGATCTGCTCTTTCTTCTAGTGATGATATCTTAGGGTCAAATATCATAGGAAGAGATCTTAATACCTTTTGAACAATTACAAATTCTTTGAATTCTTCTCCCAATCCTATGATTTCATTTACTATTTCACCGACTCGTAAGAAGTAAGATAAAATATTCTCATCTTCCTTCATCTTTAGTTGTTCTAACTGACCTCTGTAAATTTGAAGCTTTTCTTCTTTGACTTTTGAATCTCCTTCATAAATATTTTGAAGTTTGTACCAAATATCTTTAGTGGATTTACAATGTGCAACTTTGGTGAATACCGATTCACAAAGACCATTCAGAAGTGCATTTGTGGCTTTGGAATTATTCCGACCGAGTTTCATTGCTTTTTCATTTTTTGGTGGAATTGATGGTTGTTTGTATCCATCTACAATTGATTGCCAAATTTCAAATCCATGTGCCTGTATATATGTCTTCATCCTTATGCTCCAAAATGCATACTTCTGTCCATCAAACTGTGGTATTCCATTTTTATACATGTTGTTGCTCTCCCTGATCTACCTTTCAATGGTTAAACTGAATTCAGAAGGAAACTTCTTTGATTCCAATTGTTGGATTACTAAGAGGGGGGGAGAATCAATAATAGAACAATACTATCTTTTTTAACCATATAATGCAAGTGTTATATCAATATAGCATTATCATCCAATAATTGCAGAGTAAATAAACAATGAACAAATGAGAAATCATACACATACACAATACACTAGTGTTTTCATGTGGAAACCCAAAGTGGGAGAAAACCACATAATGTTTTTTCTTATATGTCTTGAAGAATTACATTCAGTGGAAGCACCAACTTCCTTTGTTTTCCAACTTCAACTAGAAGGAGGCACCAACCCCCTAGTTTCTCATGCTACAACCCGAGGGAATCTCTAACTCTCAATTATCTGGATACAACCAGAAGGAGGCTACAACCCCCTATGTTCTCCAGATACAACCACCTGTACTTGCCCCATCCAACCACCCTGACGTAGAAGTAGAATGATGAAACCACTATCACACTATTACTGTGAGATATACCACTATACAACTATACCAACTTGTACCACTAACCTGCATCCAACCTGTACAAATTCCTTGTAATCAATATGTACCTTAAATAAGTGCATAAACCATGCACCAAACTGTACCTCAACCTGTAATCAACCTGTACCATAAACAAGTGCATCAACCATGCACCAACATGTACCAAACAACCTGTATCTATAACATACCTCAACCAAAATCCCTCATCAATTTCATCATCCAAATATGATTTTTAACTCTATGATAGACCTGGTGTATATGCTTACATACTTGTAAACCTTCTTTAACAAGAGACTTGCATTTTCATAAGATTTTACTTTAGTGTCACATGACTAGTTTTGGATTAGTCAACAACCCTAACTTGCAATAATCATAACTATGTACATGTAATGAATAAAGAACTGAAAATCGTACACAATGTTCTTCATTGTCTTTTATGAAATTCCTCCATGTTTCACTACTTGGAACCTCTCATAAAAAAAGTTATAGCAAAAATGGCATACCTTGTTTAATTTTGGCTTATTCTAGAGAGCGAACTTGTAGAGCATGCCCCACACATAATATTTGTTGTATGCATCTGAAAATTGTACAAAAAATAATATAGACTGTACTCTAACCAACACATTTTTTCTTACTTAATTTGGATATGTTATGAATAACTTATGACGTTTTTACCCGAAACACCTGTTTTAGACTAGTTTCAGGACTAGCCACAAACCCTTTTTTCCACGGAGTGTAACTCCGAAAATACGACGACCCAAAAGATAAAATTTGTATCACAACTACTTGGATATGTTTCCTCAACGAACTCTTAATTTTACTATCTGAATCATTCTAGAAAATTTTTATTGCAAAAATGGTGAGATGACTTGTAAATAACATATCTTAGAAAACATCATCAAAAGAATTAATCCTCCCTTGAATTTCAACCTTCTTTACTTCACCTTCCCTCTGAAATTAGGCTTCGATATCCTTTGGTTACCTCAGTCACTTGTAGATATTCAATATGCTCAAGTGTGATTAAAAATGAGAGACCCTTGCCTCTTATTTATACTTTCATGTAGCTTCCTCAAGGGGTTACCTTCTAACCATCTTAACCCACTTTCCTTATTTTAGGGCTAACCCACTTCTAACCACTTGTCCATTAGTAATTTCTCCATTAACTTTATTATTTAAACAATTTATTTTGTATCCTCTTTGACTTATAGTACACTCATCACTTCACTTTATTATTTAAATTACCTTCTAACCATCTTAACCCACTTTCCTTATTTTAGGGCTAACCCACTTCTAACCACTTGTCCACTTAGTAATTTCTCCATTAACTTTATTATTTAAATAATTTCTTTTGTATCCAATTTGACTTATAGTACACTCATCACTTCACCTTATTATTTAAATAACTTCTTCTTTGCAACCACTTGACTACTTTGACCTTTTGGGGCTTCTAGACGACTCATGAGGGTTCTCCAACTTCATATGGCCATAAATATCTAACTGTGAGGACTTATGTGATGTTCCAAATACCACCGGAAATGGCATGAAATGTAATATTCATATAGAATAGTCTTACCTACATATATATCAAAACTCATACCATTATCAATCAAACAAACTTGGGTCCATTACCCAAACCATTGTGGTACTAGAATTTGCTACCGGGCTTTCTTCAAGGGTTGACATCAATGAAAACCAACCCAATTAATCAACATTTCTGGGGATCTATTCGTATATGGGGGTATTTCTAGTACCTTTACCATTGTGAGAGGTGGTGCTTTTGATATTTTAGGATTTTTTACCTTGCCCATATGGTAGACCTGACTTACAACTCTTCGCCCCCACACCGGTTATATCATGATGGCTTAGTTTCTTGACATAGGTGCCACATAGGTTACTTGTAGGGGTTATTCTACAGGTACACTGAGTTAGATAAGGGTTAGAAAACACACAACCTTTATGGAGGATTACCTCTCCTGGGGGATCTGTCTGACTGGTTGCTAAGCCCACGAGGGTCGTTATAACTGATTCTGATACCTCCGATATTTTGCAGGGAGTCTCATGCCCCTCTTAGGCGAGGCATACCTAGTTTAGGGAGGGAGGCCCTTTTTAGCCACTTTATCCGGTTTGTGTGAATATTGGATTTTTTCTTATTTTGGTATGCTCTTTGATTATTAGTGGGCCTTAGGATTTTTTTATTGCGTCATGAGTTTTCATTATTATTGATAGTGGAGTCCCTTTGACTCCCTCATTTAGCGCTATCTCCCCTATGGTATTCACCCATTTCATGGGGACGAATCCATCCATGTTTCATAGTCATATGCATAATCACGATACTCAGTCGATACCTTGGGCCTCTAATCATCTTTCTCTTGATATGCCAAACATGCCTTCACACTTGCTGTCCTCTCCCACGACTTCTTATATGAATCCTAGTTTTGGATCTAGAAGATTTATGCCTACGTTTTCTACATCTTCGCTCGATGGGAGTCATATCCCTCAAATGAATCTCACATTGGGAGGTTGGAATCTCCCTTTCTACGGATCCAATCTGAGCTTCACTTTTCTAGGAGCAAGTGCTCAAATGGGCGTTCATTCTGCTTATTACATCCCGCCCAACTATCCTTCTTCTACTATGCCAATTCCTATGAACGTTTTTCTTGTGACAAACCTCCATCTATCCTCTAGTATTTCATATGGAGGGAGTCAATTTTATCATACAGGAAACCCCCTTTACGGGGTCCCTTCATCTAGGGACAACATATATCCTCACCCGAGTAACCCTTGTCATGAATCCTAGTTTTGGATCTAGGAGATTTATGCCTACGTTTTCTACATCTTCGTTCGATGGGAGTCATATCCCTCAACTGAATCTCACATTGGGAGGTTGGAATCTCCCTTTCTACGGATCCAATATGAGCTTCACTTTTCTAGGAGCAAGTGCTCAAATGGGTGTTCATTCTGCTTATTACATCCCACCCAACTATCCTTCTTCTACTATGCCAATTTCTATGAACGTTTTTCTTGTGACAAACCTCCATCTATCCTCTAGTATTTCATATGGAGGGATTCAATTTTATCATACAGGAAACCCCCTTTACGGGGTCCCTTCATCTAGGGACAACATATATCCTCACCCGAGTAACCCTTGTCATGAAGTTTTCTCTTTGCAAACGTATTATTCGGTGATGATGCCTTTACGACCCTCTATGAATCAAATTGGAGGAGGATACTACCCTTCCGGATAGGGCCATGGTGTATACCAGAACGCTTCCTGGCCTACAATTTCTCAAAATCAGTATTTCCTGGAACCTTGCTCTCAAATGCCACAACCAACCATCGCCACCAGTCCAGTCACTGCAAGTCATACTAACATCACATCTCCAACCACGGTCAACCATGTTGGAGAATCATCACCAACCTATGTACATCATGTTGGAGATGAACCACTAGCCTCTACAAGTCACACTAAGAGCATGTCACCAACCATTGTGAGTGATGATGGGGGCATTCATATGATTAAGAAGCCTCGACGTATAGGACGTAAGCCCAAGTTCCTTTGTAGGCTTTTCAAAGGAGGTCATTTAACTCGCTTGTGCCCTGCTACTGTTGTGGTAGAAGAAGCGCACTCCTTGTCTGATAACCCTTTGGTTTCAGAGTCATATTTGGTTTCCCAACATGCTATTTCTTCTTTGATTGAAAAAATAGTCATGCCGATGCAATCTGCACCGGACACCACTCCTGTTTTGAGGAGTGATGCATCTTTTGACCACGTCATTAACATTTTTATCCCTGTACCTTTTGAACAAGAAAGCGTTCTACCCTCCATGAGTACGATCCCTCCAAGTCTTAGGGAGGTTCCCTTTGACTGGGATGGTCTTGTGGGGTATCAAATTCATTCTTCTATGCCCTTTCAGATAAGGGGCGTTCTTTGATATATCATTGAGAAGGTAACCTCCACGAGTATTTTATCCCCCTCTACTTGGAAATCTCTGGGTTTTCCCAAGCTTGTGTCAGTTGTTCGTAAGTTGTTGACCTTTCACACAAGTCCTGCATGGGAGCCCTGACATCCCCCATGACATGCTTCTTAGAACACTCCCAATGAGTCTGATTTAATCTCTTTTTTGACTCTCTCAAAAAGTGAAAAGATTTCCGGGTGAACTTGTCTCTTTCACACTCATAAATTGGGTTTGAAAGGACATCTATTTGGTGCAAGTTTACTTCTTTTTCAAACCAACTAGACTAAATTTACAAAAAAGGACATTCTTTGGCGTTAAGTTGTAATTACATCTCATTCTCTTGCTTGTAGTACTGAGCCTATTACCATTTCTTGATTTCACATTATAATCCTATCACCTCAACAATTTGCATCATAAACCAAGTAAAGCCTTGTTTATATCCTTTGCAGCTTGACACCCTATACCTCAAGAGGAAACATTCCCCCGAGTGTCCATATCCCGCATTCACCTCCTTGCATTAAGCATAGGCATGTTCCACTGCTGGAACTAGTTTCCTACTAGCGACACTTGTTTCCTCCTCTGTATCATAACATTCATTTGACTATGAAAAAACTTTTGAGTCCACTTGTCATCAAAATTTTGGGTTTAGCATGACCTTAGGAAGTTGAGCTCATTACTTAGAGTTTACTCCCCTGACTGGTTACTCTTCCAGTCCCTATGGAGAATTTGATTGATGCCTCCTGCATCACAAAGTTTCATCATTTGAGTCTATGCTGCCAGATTCATCCATATGTCTCATGCTCTTTTTCAAAGGATGTATATCAGCCTGTATCCACCATTTCTCAAAACTCTTTACTTTGCATGTCGACCATACCCTCAATGTGTCTCAAAGTTACATGAAGTTGTAGTCCTATCGTGCAGCCTGATCCTACTTTCATTATTGGTAGGTAACCTTGAACCCAACAGTCAAGATTTCATCATTGGTCACTGGCTGGGGCGTTTCCCTTGTGTTCGACGACAATGAATCTATTCACACATTGGGATTTGTGTAGTGTCTTGGATGCCATTATCCTTATTGGTGGTTTCCTCGCCTTTGCCAACAATTTTCCTTATTGGCTGCTATTTAGAGGGTCTTTTTCATGCACTACTTGCATCTGGTGCATGCGAAAGATGCACAAGGTCATTGATTCGTGAACATGTTCTTCATCCTAGTTCCTAAAAATCATCAAGCTCATGCTTTGTACCTTGTGCTAAATGATGAGAGATGCCTTAATTCTCTCCTTTCAGCGGGTCTCCTTCCATCGACTTCAACCCATATATTCTAGAAATGAGACCTAGAGTCCTATGAGTACCTAGAATCTTGCAGTCATCAATGGCGGGTTCTCTCGCCATTGACAGTTGGGAATACATCAATGTCTCCTGATCGATGGATTCTTCAAGTGTTCGACCTCAACACATTTATTCACACTTGTAAGAATGTACTCGGTCCTTTGATACCTAATTTCATTATCGGTAGGTTGTCTCGCGTTTGTTAATGATATACCTTAATGACCAGTAATCAAACAAAGTCTCATTGTGTTCGACCTCAAATCCTTTATTCACATGATGTATACTTTCACCTTTGGTGGATCTTGCAGAAGACTTGAAGACATCAATTTATAGTCACAACTTTCCTGAGCTGTTGCTATCATTGATTGGACCAGTACCTATATGAATTCAATGATCATGGGAGATCAAATTGTACTCCACTGTATACACATATCTTTAGATTGATGTTGAGACTAGTTCTCACTGGGCCTTGTTTGTGACTATGACAGCCTATGGCATGTATCAACTCTTATATTGCCTATTCATGGCCATGAACAACTGTTTGGTATATTTCCACATGGATCTGCAATGTAATTCAAATGGGGAGCCATGTGCACAAAGTCAGTATGAATTGTAATATTCTTATGAGAAACTATTTCTTCCAACTGGGTCTCCATTACTCCACTTATGGGTATTCTAATGTATTTCGGCCATCGCAGATACTCCTCTGACCTCACACATTAGGGGGCATTTGTTATAGAAATATTTTCATCACCCCATGCAAACTTGCTCAGAAGGCCTTTTTCCATTTCTCTATGTAGACTTGAAGTTCGTTTTTGCAAATCCCAGAGCTAAAAAACATATTTTTCCAGATATACGTGCCCTAACAACTATACAACATGCGCATACACAAGTTGCACCATTACAGCCCGCGTACATCGGGTTTTGTGCTCAAAATTAAAAAATAGTCTCGGGTTTCCATGTCACGTCATGATATCCATGATCCTTGACCTTCCATATACTGGATACGTTTCGACTTGACCCTTTAGTTCCATTTGAAGGCTATAAATTGGCCATATCCAAGTTGTGTAAAAGAGGAGAAGAATTCAACTTTGAGAGCAAAGTTACTTTGGAGAAATTATTCTCTTCATATAGAGTCTGCATCCCTTTGTCCTTTTAAGTTTGAACACATTGTTCAACCCCCAATATCTTCCTTATTTGATGGAGAACCTCATTGTCTCTCTTATATGAGCTTGCCTTTGATGGAGGATTGAAGTGGTGGAGGCCCAACTGGAAGGGACTTAGTTTCTCGGTTCTGAACGTGCCGACACATAAGTCTATCATTCATACACTTTTGTTGATTACATTTTAATAGAAATACTCTTTTCTCGTCCAATTAATGTCTTGCAAATATTTGAATTGTTATTCCATGGGCATGTTTTTTATGAATATTGATGGATTATGCTATTATATGTGCTAACTTTATATATTATCACCATATGCTTGTGTATCTTGGTTTTTGAGGACAAGTTGTAGGTATATTGCTTTGAGTCAAGTTCTCAACGATGGACTTCATCTAACGTCTAGACGAGGTAGGCTCTTTATCTTGTCTTGTTAGCATATTTGTTTATATAACATACTTGAGATTAGAGTTGATTTCTGCAGTCATTTCTATCTATTGTGGTTTACTCCATGCCATAGAGTGACTTTCCTCATAACATGGAGCCTCTTGAGGACACCAATTATACAATGGGTTTCACCACTCCCTCGACATACACCTATGTTGGGTTTTGTAGTCTTCGAGAAATTTACTCACAAAATCCTATTCCAAGGCCCTAAATCTTAAACTTGTTTTTGTACCCTAAAAGGTAAAATATTTCTAATCAGTTTTATTATTGCTTTTTAATTTTAGGGGCTTCTATTTAATCAAGAGGTACGATTGTGAAACTAATGGTGTTATGACTCATCATAAGAAAGAAATGCATGTAAAAACACTGCTAAGTACTAATCTTGTTTTTCAAAATAAATGGCATGCTTCTAAATTATGTGCACAAGATGTAGTCTCTTCAATTTCAATGACAATGCAATCTTTCCTAAAATTCCAAGACTAATGCAATCTAGACAAAAGTGCAAATGCTTCAGGTGAAATGCAAAAATCCAAAATTTTTGTATTTTCAATATAAGGGAATGGAAATACAAAGACTGAATAAATAACCTCTCAGAGATACCCTACTGCAAGCACATGAAGACAATATAAGCATGACACCAAGAAGCTACTACTCAGATCAAAATGCAAGGACTAAAAATGAGAAAAATAACAAGAAACAAGTTTCCCAAAAATTTAACAATAACAAAGCTTCCTATCACACTGCAAGCACTCAACAAACCGGACAGAGACCCAAAAAGACTTAGCAACACTCAAAACGCACCCAAAAAACACCACATTGAGCCAAAAAGGTTTAGAAAAATATGTACACAACTGTTCAGGGAACATAAGCATATGTACGTGCCCTAAACACAAACAACATGCGTATGTACATGACTGTTCAAGGAAAACCTGCACATGTCAACAAAAACACTGTCTAAGTAAAGACTAGGGCAAAAAAATCAGATATAAAGCAATGTAGACGTTGTTAAGCAACATGTGACACAAAAACTCAAGCAAACATAGAGAAATTAAAGAGAAAAATCACCAACTAACCCCAAAAAGGAGAAATTCCCCAGTGGAGTGGCCAATTATGTTACAAGGAATAACTCTCTATGGCTTGGGGTAGGACCACAACAACATAACGACACCCAAAAATCAACTCAAATCTCAAATATGCTAGATAAATGGAGATGACAACAAAGGGAAGGCTAGAATCCTACCTCATTCAGACGTTCGTAGAAGACCACCGTTGAGCTCACAATCCAATAGTTGATACCTACAACTTGTCCTCAACATCCAAGATACACAAGAATATTGAAAATATATGAAATGTTAGAATATAAAATAGCATAATCCATTAACATGTATAGCAATTTACCCATGGAAAATAATATAAACATTTGCAACATATAATTGGATGAGAAAAGAGTATTTCTATTAACATAATCAATAGGAGTACATAGGTGACAACCTCCTATGTCAATGACTTGTCGAACCTGAGAAGCTGAGTCCCTCCACCTAGGCCTTCACAACTTCAATCTTCCACAAGGTAAGCTCACAAGTTCTAGGAGTAATTGGATTCCTCCTTCATAGGATAGGGAGAGGTTAGGGGATGAACATAATGAGAGTTCAGACTTAAAGGAGTAAGGGATGCAGACTCAAGGATGTAATATGAGGAAAACTTTCTCTAGAGTGTACTTGCTTTCTTCTTCTTCTCAAGGCTTCTATATGGCTCAATTTATAGCCTTCAAAGGGAATTCAAGGGTCAAATCAGAGCGTTTCCAGCATATAAAAGGCCAAGGGTTATGGATCCCATGACTTGGCATGGAAAACCTGATATATTTTTTAATTTTGAGCACAAAACCCGATGTACATGGTCTGTAATGGAGCAACCTATGTATACAGAAGTTGTATAACTGTAGCCCACGTATATGTACAAAAATTTGAATTTTGAACTTTGGATTGAGAAAAATGGGGAAATTGAGTCTACAGAGGGAAAGGGAAGGCCAACAAAGCATGATGCATAGAGTGTGGAAAAAAAATTCTTTAATAGACTAAACATCATAATGCCGAATTTGATTGAAGGTACCCCCTATGGTTTTTTGATGGGGCAAGTCAAAGGCACCCTCCTCAATGCAGAGTGGGTGTGATCTTATATATTTCATCAAATCATCACTTTGAGGTCATATACTTGCTAGGGAGAGGATCAAATATGAAGGCAGAGTTAACTGCTTTATGGACTTTATTGTTTCCTGTCAAATCTCTAAACTTGAGGAAAGTGTAGATCTTCAGAGACTCTCAGGTGGTAGTGGAATAGGTCAGCGGAGAGGTGCAGATTCAAGTGGCGTGCTTTCAACCATTGATGAAGAGGATTCATGATCTATTGGGAGATATGGAGTGGTACTCATGTTTACAGAGAACTGAACTCAATTGTTGACAAGCTCTCTAAGGATGCTCTGTCTCTTGAAGCAGGGGCCTTTTTATATCAATAATTTTTTAATGATCAACTGTGTGAGGAGATGTCCTTCTAGCTCTAACATCTCTATTTTTATACTGTTTGTAATTAGTAACAAAATACGATACATAATGTGAGATAGTATGTGTAAATTTGTTTTGCAAAGTACCTCTTATGAGGGACTGAAGAGTTCAGTTTAGAAGGGAGGATAATTTTTTTTAATTTTCTTTTTAGGGATAAGGATAGAAATGTAGAAAAAAGGGTAGTGTATTTATTATAAGAAAAAATACATATTACAATCCTTTGTACAAAAGGATTTCCCTTTTTTCTACATTTCCATCCTTATCCCTAAAAAAAATTAAAAAATTAATGATTGTTTACATATGATGTTAGTCATGACATGCATATTACTTATATGTTTCCTTTGTTGTTTGAATGAGAGTCACAAGGGATGTGATTATATGATTTGCTATAAGGTTTCATCTTATTTTTGTATATATGTTCTAGTGGGACACCCCCTTACCTATTTACATTAAGTTGCAAATATAATCCCTCAATAACTTAATATTTTAAAACCAATGTGTTATTGATTTTTTTATCTGTCATTAATTTAAAAGAAATTGGTCGCTACTATTAACTGCATAAAAATAATGATCAGTGCAAAAGACAATTTTGATTGAGAGAGAGGTATGTTGAAGCCTTGAGAACATTTCATCATATTTTTATTTCATACCCATACTTAGTTTTCTATGGACTTAACAATTTCGTTGATAGCGGGGATTCCTTGAAAAGTGAGAGATAAAGGCAAAGTGGAAGCATGATTTAGTCTTCTTAATGAGGTGGTTTATTTTTCTATTTGTTTGCTATGTTTAGAAGTTTTGAAAATTTTCAGTGCTAACCAGTGACATATTCTGTAGATTTTAAACTGTTGTGCATCACATCTTCTTGAGTAGTCCAAGCCAAGTCATTTTTTGTTTTTTTCATTTTCAGACATTTGGTTGTCCTTGTATGATTTACATTACATCTGGGACTTCTAGAGTCATTCTTGGTCCAAGTTCTTATAGGGGCTTGAAGAGATTGTTTTGTTCAAGACAATTGTATGGGTCATTTTGATAATAAAAGGATAATTTATGGTTCATTTATTTTATGCTAAGTTTTCCCTCTCTGCTCAAATCAATTTACTTCTTGTTCAATAAAATTCAAAAACATTTATTTATTATCTTTATTTTCATTTCAACTCCATACATCTCATTTGATTCCTTCATTTTTTTTTTCCCTGGGTAAATTTAGTTTATTCTTTTATGCATGAACCATTAAAATATTAAGGTATTGGTTATGAGGCGGTTTATGCATTGACATTTTCATGTTAGTTCACTTATTTTTATTTTAGTTTTATTTTTCAACTTCTTGTTATGTATATGTTTTATTTTTAAAGAAACTTTAAATTATAAAATTTTGTAAAAAATAAATATTCTTAAATTAAAAGAATCTTAGGAACTTAAACACTAAGATTTCATTCAAAATGAGGTCTTAAAACATTTTCTAGCAGGTTACTACGATTTTGAGAATGAGTACCTTGACAGTGACCCTCTGATGGTAACTATCATGGATGACGAAGCCCAAAAGGAGATTGTATAGAACAACATTGTGACAATGACATCAAAGCTGAAATAAAAGGCCATACTCATTCCAAGATTGGGTATCCGGATCAATTTTAGAGTTCTTGTAAATACCAATCAATTTTAGAGTTTCTCGCTTTAACATTTTCACAATAATATTTATAATTTTTTTTTGATATTTCATACAAATAAAACATAAAAATGATAAAGGCAATAAATTCATAAAGTTTAATCATGTAATAAAGTTTGTAGTTCGATTTTCTTGTAAATACTAAAATAATTAGGTTAACTTTCTTTTAAAGTCTTTACACTTACATTATCCATTCTGGTTTTTATTTATTCTACACTTGACTTATAAAAAGGCAAAATCACAAAAAATCAATAAATCCAAAAAGCTACTTTATTTAATTGACATTCCACTCAAAGTACAAGTACAAAGTGTTAAAATAACAAATAAAAATTAAATATTTTAAAAATCATAAATAATCATTCATACTTGGGCCCTTACTCTTTGGTTATGGTCTAATGTTTAATTTGAGGCTATAAAATAGGGTGATAATCCTACCTCTTCTTGGTTTAGCTGACCAAGAGGTTGAGATGTTGTTGGGAACTCCCTAGTCCCTCATTATCAACACCATTCTCGTTTTACCCCTGTCTAGCTTCACAGGGTTGAAGGGTTGATGATCAAAACATTATAGTTTCAATATCAACATATTTTTAGCGACCATACCGGGGAGAAAAAAACCCCTATTTTAATCGTGTTACCCTTTCTATGGCACTTTGATTGAGTTCTCTATTATCCCTTCACGACCTTGCCTACTGCATGTCGGCTTGATATTTCGGTGCAATTCTCTAACCCAACCAGTCTAACATTTTGCTTATTTGATCATATTCCAGAGACTACCACCTCTCATGAGAAACTTAAGTGCTCTTGGAACATTTTCTCTCTAGATATTGAAGTTAAAAAACAAAGAGATATTGTTGAGAGGTAGATACGTAACTGTCATGCCTAAAATTGAGTTGTTTCATGACCACGCCCCTTTGATTCTCACGTAGAATTAGAGGTCAATCTCCTGAATTTGACTCCTTGACTAAAATTAGTAAATGAAAAAGAAATTTTCAAAATATTCATAGGAGAATTAGTCAATCTCTTTTTGATTATGAGGAAGAATCCACAACCCCCCTTCGATCCTTTTCACCACAAAAAAACAACACGACTTCTTCTTCTAGCTCAAGTCAAGCCTTTGCCTCCCAGTTGATTGGGAGTATATATAGTCATTTCAATCTTGTCCAATCCACTATCAATCCAGGGAATACAATTCACACATATGGGTTGTTTTAATTCGAAGAGGATGCTAATGTCACCCTATAGCATTTACCTTCACCCTTGAAATTAACCCCAACAACTGCTCCTATCTCAAAATTTAAAGAGCATCTACCAAAGTTCTCAGGTAATGGAAACATTTTAGTTAATGAGCATTTGGTCGTTTTTTCAAATGCTTTACATAACATTAGCACTAATGAAAATGATACTTGTATGTGCCTTTTTGTTAATTCTTTAGAAGGAAAAAAAAATCGACTTTTTTGAACTACCTCCTAAAGCCTTCTCAAATGTCCAACTAGGTTGAAATTTGTTATTGGTTTAGGTCAACCTATGAGCAACTTCAAAGCCCAACAAAATTGCTTAAAAATTGCAATAACTTGACCTTTAATCAAGGAGAAACTAGAAAATCCTCTAACCTCTGCTTCACTGAACTCTACAATTAGATTCCTAAGGTCATTAGGCCCCAAAACCAAGTTGCTCTTATGCATTATTATATTGCTTTTCCTCCTTATCATCATTGATTAGAAGAGAAAAATGCAGATAATCTTAGGTCAGCTTTGCAAATATGCCATGAGAATGAAGAGCATGCCATTAGGATTGGTTTACCTCTTGCATATCCAAGTAAGCGGGCCGATATAACAACAATTTTGGAGTTGGTTCAAGACATGAATAATAGGATAATTTCTTTTGAAAAAAGGATGGTCAATAAACCAACTCAAGAGAGCTTTGCGCAATCCTCTCTTCGTAATCAGACCTAGACATTTCAGCCTAAGGATATTATTTCCCAAGCTTGGTGAAACTTTTGTAAAAAAAATCATGAAGAAAACACTTGTGAGCTTATAAAGAACGGCCAAGAGAGGATTTTTGGTAAAGAATCCGATTCTACCATTGCAACTTTAGATTGGGCACCTAAGGATGACATTATGCTAGTAAATACCAAAATCCATTCTTATTATAACAAGAACAAAGGAGGACCTCAAAATACTACTATTACTCATAATCCTTTTGGTTTAGCTCAAAACAATCAAATAAACATAGCACCTTGAATTTAATTGACCAGTGAACCAAAACTGCTCAACAACCCAAAGCTTCTACATCTTCTTCTTTTACTTCATACAATAGATACAATATTCTGAAACAAATGGCTACTATTAAAGCAGATTCCACTATGTTGGATATGACCACTGTTCTTGAACAACAAGAGCACTTGAAAGGATTTATAGAAGGTAAAATTAATGCTATTGCTAATTTGATTCCTGAAGAAGAGGATGCAACCTTATTTTATAACAAAGTCTTGGTTGTAACCCTTTCTAGACATTCCATTAGACATCCACCCTTCTATGTGTCTATGAATATTATGGACAAGATTGCACATTGTTGTCTCATTGATGGTGAGTTTGGGCCAAATGTTATGTCTAAGACTATAATGGAAGAACTTGACTTGTCTTGCACTAATGAAAATTATAGAAATATGTTGGCCTACAATAATGAACAACAATATACCATTGGTGAAATTAAAGACGTGACTCTTGTGCTTTGTGGTCACCTTGAAATACACACAACTTGTAACATCCAGGTGATTTATATGTCTATTATTAATTATTCGATAATTCTTGGTTGATATTGATAAGCTTTGATAAGAGGATATATGTCCATGGATGACACTCATATGTCTCTTCCAAAAGAAAGAAAGAACATTATAGTTCTTTGAGAAGGTCACATTTCCACTAACGTTGAAAGTATTCCCCAATTCCATGTTAACTTCATCAAATACGGCATAGGTATTTACTCTATCTTCTTAGAAGAATAAAACTATATTACGCAACCACCTGTAGATAAAGATGATCAGATTTATATGCCTTTTGATTGTGCATGATCAAATGATGGAAAAGGTGTTGGTGTTTTATTATACTCCCACTTGGGAAAGATTCATAATTTCTCTTATCGACTTAATGTTTCTTGCACAAACAATGTAGTAGAGTTCGAAGATCTCATTCTTGGCCTCGAGAATGTTGCTAATTGAGGATGCCAACAATGGATAGTATTCAATGATTATGAATTAGTTGTGAACTTGATAAGGAAAAATTATAACCCTTCTAACAAGATTTTGAAACTATATACCCAAGCTGTTTGGGAATTGATTTAAATTTTTTTATCTTTTCATCCCACTTATGTGTGTTTCAGGGAGCTGAATTCTATAGCCGATAGGTTAGTTGTTTATGTAGCCCATCCTGAAAAAAAACTGCACTATAATCGACTTGATTTCACTATTGTCTCCCTATATCGTCTGCATATACATGATAACGTGGAAGCTAGGCAAGCATTTCATGATCATGATAATATATGTGCTTTCTTGAAAAATGAACCTCTAGATAAAAATGAAGTCATCTTCCTTGATGATATTAAATTTCCTAAAGGACTAGCACCCCTTGAAGGTTGTTTCTCTCCAGTGATGCTAGTAGTCATGAAAATGCCACCAAAGAAAATTCAAAAAGAAAAGTTGGGGACACAATATCGATTAACATTGGGACAGAAGAGGATCCTACAATCTTAAACATAGGAGCCCAATGTTCAGAAGAAGAAAAACAAAAATTCATGGAATTGTTTTGTGAATTTTGAGGTGTCTTTTTTTGGTCCTATCTTGACTTCCATGATTTTGACCCAAACATAGTTCAACATGCCATCTCTATAAAATAAAACAAAAAACCTGTTAGAAAAATACAAAGTCTAGTAAACCTTGCACTAGAGGCCACTATCCGAAAAGAAGTGGAAAAGATGCTTGCAACCCATATTATTTTTCTTGAAAAATATTATGATGTGATGTCCCCTTCCACTTGATCATGATAGGAGGATGACTTAGTAGACTATATGACTCATGTAGACTATAGATGACTTAGTAGCCTATATGAATCCTGTAGGCGATAATCAATGAAGAAAAAAGAGTCATGAGGGTTTATTTGATGCCACTTAGCTAGGAGATGTTATATTTCTAGAGTGACAATAAGTAAAAAGGTAATAAAGTAACTTTTAGATTAATAGTTACTTAAACATTAGTAAAAAGTGACTTTTAATCTTTAAGTTAAAAGTAAAAGGGGAATAAGGGTCATGTTGTATTAAGTCAAAGAGGAAATATCTAGAAGGATCATCGAAGAAATATAAAAGGAGGGGTAGTGCTTCGCTTTCCTCATTATGTTTTGGATTGAGATCTTATTGGAGTGCTCTTGGGAGCTAAGGTTTTCTTTGGGTTTTGGCATAAACCCTTCCACTGTGGTTTGGTTTCGGTGGTGAAATATCCACCCTATCTAAACAAGGAGAAGGATTCATCTGGGAACTCCATATGAGCTTCATTTTGTGGTTGTACTTTATCTTGAAGGTGTATCGACTTGCGTAGGAGGTTCTTGGGGTTTCCTAGAGAGAGATAACTTCATCTTTTGCAAGATCGTGGGGGTTTGAGGAGGATGTGATTCATTTTTATCAGGCCGTGAGGGTTTTGGGAGCAGGACATGAGGGTTTGTAGGGGTTCGTTGGCCCTTGAAGACTCGTTGGTGGTATTTTTAGGGGTTGAGCACCCTTTCTACATAACTGTGAGGGTTGGAGGAAGGTCGTGGGCCCTATCCTTAGCATTGGAGGCTCAATCTTCTCTATAGGAGGTTGATACTTATATTAGGAGACAACATGAGGCTTAATGAGGCCCTTGGAGTTGGATGATATCATCTTAGAGGGGGTTTTCTGTAGTGTGGAGGAGGACACATCATCTATTGAGGAGACCGTGGAATTATTCCACGTTTTGGTTTGCATATTGTGTCTTTTCACTGACGTATTGAAACTACCATAGCAACCATTAGAGATTTGTATTGTTTTGATTGAGGTTTCATTCATAATAAAAATGCCCATGTTCTCTCTTCTATTTCATGTGTACTTGGTTTAGATACAATGTGTTTGACGAAAGCCTTTAGTAGAATGTATGCAAACTGTTTGTAGAAAGATGTCAACCAATTACAACATGGAAACATATGTAATGCAAACTATTTGACAAAAGAACACAACCAAAAACAATGTAACTACACATAAGATCATAATATCCCAACCTAACACACTCGAGGATATTACAGTGGTATCAAATATGGTGATCTTTCCATCCTATGATTGCATGAGACATTGATGGTTTACAAAAGAACTAGAGGGCATGGAGGACAACCCTTCCTCGAATCAAAGCCATCAAAATAAGAGGAGGACATGGGAGACATATGAGACCCTTCATAAGAGAGTGTCTTCAGGATACTGAGTGACTCAGCCAAGGGATAAAATGAGGTGGCCCAGAGACAGGCAGAGATGGGTAGGTACCAACAACAGACCCTTGAGGTGCTCATGCAACTGGTGGGCGAATGAGGAACCCAACTTGGTGCAGGATAAGTAGGACCTAGTAGATCTCAGGGAGGTGACATGGTACATGCAGAGGGAAACCACAGAGGAGGTAGAGCTCATGAAGAGGGTAGAAATACCCATATCCTAGCATAGAGCATCCCATAGACTGGGAGAAGGAGGACACCTAGGATATTATTGCCACTGTTCCTTGAGGAGCAACCTACAGGAGCATAGGGGCAACATGGTTAGGATGGTGATTTTACCATCTACTTTAGGGAGTACTAGGTGTTAGGGGAAGATATCCAGGAATTGATGTCTTACTAAGACTACTGCAACATCAAGTACAGGAACATGCCGAGGGAATGGAACATAGCAACACATAATCGACATAAATATGATCTTTTGAGCAAGGTTGGTAAGTTGTCTATCCCATCTTTTGATGGATCTGCTAGAAGCACATCCAGAGCTTGGGTACATAAGTTAGACACTTACTTCCAACTTAACCTAATGAAAGAGGCAAAGACAATTAAGTTTTCCACTCTACACTTCGATGGGGAAGCTCATGAGGGGTAGTACCATGGGCTAGTGACATTGAGACATGCCAACATCACATCATATGTGGAATTCACTAAGAGGTTAATAGACAAGTTCGACAAGAAGGATCCCAAGATCCACTTCAGGGAGTTGGAGTAGTTTAGATAGATAGGAACACCAGAGGCATACATCACAGAGTTCCATAGGATGGAAGTTATGGTAACAAACATCTCTAAGTAGAGGTTGGTCATTCTATTCACTGAGGGTTTAGATGAGCCCTTGAGAGGGTGGGTGAAGGCATTCACGCCAACCACACTACAAGAAGCCATCACGAGGACCCATGACATGGAGGACACAATCCCCAATAAGGCACCAATGAAACCATTTATTCAATAGAAGATTAAGGAGACAAATCCTTTCCAAAAGACATGGAAAAGGAAGGCCATGATGGATCAAGAAATTCGAAGGGAGATGAGGAGGAAGAAGATTTTTTTTAGTTCCAAATAACCTTGGGATCTGGGTCACCGATGTAAGGTAAAAGGTAAGGTACATTACATACAGGTGATTTTTGACGAGGAAGATGATTACGAGGATGAGACAACTCATGCACAAGGAAATGTATAGATAATTGGTGAGGTGGAGCCACCACATCCTGATATTATAGAGGTGTTGATGCTTAGATCTGTCAAGATCGAAACAACAACCTCATGAGGACATTAGTCCCCCCCTTTTTTTAGAGAGGTGGTTCTCCTCTTTGGCTAAAAGATATATCTTCAAATATCTTGGACTAGGGAGAGTTCTAGGCATCAAACCCCAAATCTTATTTCTTGGATTTATATGAAAATGGTTCTTCAATAATCTAGTACGATATTTATGTGTAGTAAGAAGTTCTTTACAAATAAAAGATTGAAGAGGAGCTTCAATATCAGAAAATACAAATACTCAATGCCACATATATAATCCTCTATAGATACATTCATATCTCCTCACAAGAGAAAGGAATGGATATTTTTTATCATCTCAAAGAATTTTAAAAGAGTATTGCATTTAAAATGAAATGGAATTTGATAGGTCAACCTCAAATATCTCATACTTAAAACTCAAAGTTACAAGATACAGTAAAGATCAACCCCGGAGTAATTCTTTGTTGAGTCTTTCTCATAAAATATATCTAAAAATATACAACATCCATTTGACATTCACATATATGGCTACAAATTTTCCATGATCATATATGAAAAGTCTTGGAATATTACAAGAAAAACACTTGAGAACTCAGCCCCATGATTGTTTCAAGAATACAAACACAAAGCTTTGAGAAAACGGTGTAGAAGAAGAAAAGAATGGAGAACAATGAAAATATTTGCTTGCTAATCAAAATCTTGATTATATAATGATGACTGGTATGTATCTCTCTTGCTCCTTTAAATTCCCTCTCAACAATGAATTCTGGAACTCATGAAGTCTCTCTTTTCCCTTTTTAAAATAAATGCTCTTCTAACTACTTGAGTAGTTAGGGTTTCTCCTTTTCTCTTTGAATTCCTTTTTCTTTTTTAGTAAATCACTTTAATTAATACAACATTGGAGTCTCATTAATGAATTGAAGTCATTTATATTCGTTCTTTAAAGTGGGCAGAAAAAATCTTTAAATAAAAGTTTTTTTTTTTAAATAAACTTTTATTTCGAATAATTTTTAATTTGCTGCCTCTTTTAAGAGATGAATGTGTTTTAATTTTGTGCTAAGGACGTGGAGATTTGCATCCCTTTAAACTACTTCTGATGTGATATTTATCATCTTATATTTCCAATGAGATAAAATTTTCCCAAATCCGTTGCCCGGACCTCAAGATATGAGCTCATGAAGTTGAGTTGTCACGCAGGGCCATTAAAAATGTAGCTTATTGCTATTTTAAATTATGGGGAAAATTTAGAAACCTTCAGCATTTAAAACCTGCACCATCATCTTCTACATCGAAATAAATTTCCAACGGTATAAATTTTGCGCGATTCCGACACCCAGAGCTCAAGTTATGGCCTCCGAAAGATTAATGCTCAACCACCATTGATCAAAATTCATGGGCAAATATGGGCCCTTGGATTAAATTTCGTCCTTCCTTAAGGAAATTCCACTTGTGCCAAGTCATTGATGATTCAACCATTAGTATATTACCATGTGTCTCCAATAAAACTACACCATGTGGCGTGATCTCATAGGTTTATGAAACTACCATGTCATCCATTAATTGGTTGCCATGTGGCATGATCCTCAACTTACAATGTGTCATCACTTGATTGGTTGAAATCCGATTGATTAATGGTGCACCGATACTTAAATTTGATGTGGAGAGATAAAATATGAAAATTTTGAAATAATGATAAAGTGTGAGTTATTAAAATAATAATAAAATTAAAGGTGAGTAAATAAAATAATGGTAAGTAATGTTTAATGGAGAGGAAATAAGTGGGAGGAACAAGCGTATAGGAAAGGGGGGAGTCAGGGTTTAATTTTTAGGTGGCAGAGATGAGTGAGGGAAAATGTGGGTAGCGGGTGCGGGGGTGAAGTAGGTGAGGGGGAGAGGTGAGGTAAAAATGGGGGGTAGTTTGTAGGAGGCAGAGATGAGGGGGGTGATGTAGGGTGAGGTGAGGTGAGGGCGAGGGAGAAATGAGGGGAGCGGGGAAGAGTGAGAGGGTTGGGAAGTGAGGGGGAGGGAGTGAGTTGAGTTATGACGAGTCAGACGACCACCATAACTCAAATAAACATTAAGTATGGAATGGGTGAGGGGTGAGGAAATGGAGAGATGGGGTAAAGTAGAGTGTCGCAGGTTGGTAGGTGATGGATGTGAGGGGGTTGAGAATAGTGGTTGTTCGCCTCTATGAACTTGATAAGGAGTAAATAAAATAAATTTAAGTGTGAAATAAAAGGGGAAGCAAAGTAAAGTTGAGTGAAGATAAAGAGTATGGTGGGCGAAGAGTATGGCAGGTTCCCACGAGTGATATATTTTTATGGGTTTTGAACCCAATACAAGAATATTTTCAAGGGTATTGAAACTTGAAAAATTTAAATGCACTTCCAATAGTTCAACTTTATTCCACATGAAAGAGACGTCATTTTTCCGCTTTAAAATTTATACCTGGATATCTTGAGCATACAAACTTGGATTTCCGATCCGAAAAATGCGTGATGAAGCTGAGACTAGGGATTACACAAGGAACTTATAATAGTTCAAAAATTTTCATCTTTCACAAGGAACTTATAATAGTTCAAAAATTTTCATCTTTTGATATTTTTTTTTATTAACCCAAGAGCAGGAAAATATAGATGAACAAATTTTGGTCAATAACTGGCTCCAACTACGGGACAGTGACCCCCTATGGGTTGCTGAGAACACCAAAATCTTAGTTGCTTCCTTCTCCATTGGGCCATGGAGTCATATTCAATAAATTCTTGTAATATCTCATTCCTTTGTTCATGAAGCGACTACATTATTTTGCAAAACTTGAACTAAAGAAATAAACTATGTACAAGAAGATCTACCTACCCTATCCTACTTGGAGGAAAGAGGTAGTTTTAGGTGTAGGTAGATTTCCAATGGAGCCATTCGAGCATCCAATTGACTTGTGAAATGGGCTCCAGCAGTAATAAAAATATTGGGGCTGCTATGAATGAATCAAGAACATGAAAATTAGGAGCATGCCCAAAATGTACCACAATGGGATCGAGCAATGTGTGCATAAGACTTGTTTGCATTGGTGGGATGACAATACTTTCAAACCAATATTCAATACAATCTACTTTTGCCTTCCCAAGAGTGTTGTTATCTTTAGTCAAATGAGAATTTTTTTTCTTGAAAACATTTTGTTTTTCTTCTTTCCCCACATTCAATATTCTTGTTTCACTGAAGATGTCTTGGCAATGTTCTTCTTCTATGCAATGGCTATTTTCTTTGTTCTCAAAATTGTTTTCTTCCTCCAATTCTTATTTATTTTGGCTGAATTCTTCTTGCATATTTGGTGGAGTTTCTTTAATTTATTCCTCATATGAAGTATATGAGAAACTTATATTTTTTTCTTGGTCTTTGGAATTCGTGCCTTCATTCTCAGCAACAAGATTTGGTTCAGAAAAGTCTTGCAGTGTTTCATGATATTCTTCTTCTAAATCATTCATTTCATCCTGTTGTGTCAATGTGGGAGAGGGTGTGTGGGCAACAAGATATGGAATTAACTCTTCAGTAAACAAAGTTTCTAGTACATCCCAACTGGTAATGGTTCCAGGCAGCAATGAACTATACTATTCAAGAGCATTCCCGCATAGAGTTTTCAAGAATAATCTACATATAACATTATCTTTAGTGAGATTGAAAATTTCACATGCACATTGGAATCTAAACAAATGTTGCTCTACATCCTCCAAAGTATTCCCAAAGAATGTAGGAAATTTTTCCATAGAAACATTGGGCATCTAAAAATTTTCTTCTGGTAGATTTAAAGGACCTATATGTAGTCATCTTCTTCTTTGGGTAGTTGTTCCTTTTGATGCATCTCTTGAAAACATTGAAGGGATTGATGAAGAATATAAACAAGCATTATGACATGAATGAAATCCTTCATTCTGAGTTTTTCCAATGGAGTTGCAAGGGAGTTCATTCTCCCGAATCTTCAATGTTTTTCGGGTATTTTTGAAATTATAAAAAAGATGCAACATCTTTCAATAATCCTTTTACAAATCCCTTGCATTTAGAACAAGCAACGATTTTCTTGAATCTTCTTTTCAAAACTTTGATCCATGGATATTTTTGGTTCTTCAATTTGATTTGAAGCAGGGCCTCAAATATCTTGAAAATAAATTCGACCCCATTATGGTCGCCAAAAATGTTGATGCTCGGATCTGTCAAGACCGAAACAAAAACCTCATGAGGACATTAGTCCCCCTTCATTTTTAGAGAGGTGGTTCTCTTCTTTGGCTAAAAGATATATCTTCGAATATCTTGTATTAGGGAGAGTGCTAGGTAACAAACCCCAAATCTTATTGCTTGGATTTATATGAAAATAGTTCTTCAATAATCCCAGTATGATCTTTATGTGCAGTAAGAAGTTCTTTACAAATAAAAGATTGAAGAGAAGCTTCAATATCAAAAAATACAAATAATCAACGCCGCATATATAATCCTTTATAGATACATTCATATCTCCTAACAAGAGAAAGGAAGGAATATTTCTGATTATCTCAAAGAATTTTAAAAGAGTATTGTAGTTAAAATGGAAGGGAATTTGATAGGTCAACCTCAAACATCTCATACTTAAAACTCAAAGTTACAAGATATAGTCAAGATCAACCTCAAAGTAATTCTTTATGGAGTCTTTCTCATAAAATATATCCAACACTATACAACATCCATTTGACAATCACATATATGGCTGCAAATGCTCCATGATCATATATGAAAAGTCTTGGAAGATTACAAGAAAAATACTTGAGAACTTAGCCCTATGATTGTTTCAAGAATACAAACACAAAGCTTCGAGAAAACCGTGTAGAAGAAGAAAATAATGGAGAAGAATGAAAATCTTTGCTTGCTGATCAAAATATTGATTACATAATGATGGCTGATATGTCTCTCTCCTTCTCCTTTGAATGCCCTCTCAACAATGAATTATGGAACTCATGAAGTCTCTCTTTTCCCTTTATAAAAGAAATGCTCTTCTAACTACTTGAGTAGTTAGGGTTTCTCCTTTTTCTCTTTGAATTCCTTTTTATTTTTTAGTAAATCACTTTAATTAATACAACATTGGAGTCTCATTAATGAATTGAAGTCATTGATATTCATGCTTTAAAGTGGGCCTCAAAAATATTTAAATAAATGTTTTTTTTTAAATAAACTTTTATTTTGAATAATTTTTAATTTGTTGCCTCCAAGAGACAACTGTGTTTTAATTTTCTGGTAAGGATGTAGATATTTTCATCCCTTGAAACAAATTCTTATGTGATCTTGATGGTATTATCTTTCCAATGATATAAATTTTTCCCAAATCCGTCGTCTGGATCTCAAGATACGAGCTCGTGAAGTTGAGTTGTCACGCAGGCCCATTAAAAATGCAGCTGACTGATATTTTAATTTCTGGTCAAAATTTAGCAACCTTCAACCTTTAAAACCTGTACCATCATCTTCTACGTGAAAATACCTTTCCAAAAGTATAAAGTTTGCACGATTCCGACACCCGGAGCTCAAGTTATGACCTCTGGAAGATTAACACTCAACCACCGTTGATCAAAATTCATGGGCAAATCTAGGCCCTTGGATTAAATTTCGTCCTTCCTTAAAGAAATTCGACTTGTGCCAAGTCATTGATGAGTTAGACATTAGTAAATTACCATATTTCTCACATAAAAACTACGCCATGTGGCGTGATTTCATAGGTTGATGAAGCTACCATGTCATTGATTAATTGGTTGCCATGTGGCATGATCCTCAACTCACCACGTGTCATCACTTGATAGGTTGAAATCCGATTGATTAATGGTGCACCAATACTTAAAATATGAAAATTTTAAAATAATGATAAAGTATAAGTTATTAAAATAATAATAAAATTAAAGGTGAGTAAATAAAATAATGGTAAGTAATGTTTAATGGAGAGGAAATAAGTGGGAGGAACGAGTGTATAGGAAAGGGGGGAGTGAGGGGGTTAATTTGTAGGTGGTGGGGATGAGTGAGGGAAAATGTGGGTAGCAGGAGCGAGGGTGAGGTGAGGTAAAAAGGGGGGGGTTATTTTGTAGGTGGCAGAGATGAGGGGGGTGACGTAGGGTGATGTGAGGGGGGGGAGAAATGAGGGGAGCGGGGAGGGGTGAGCGGGTTGGGAGGAAGAGACGGAGGGAGGAAGTGAGTTGAGTTATGGTGAGTCCGACCGACCGTCATAACTCAAATAAATATTAAGTATGGAATGGGTGAGGGATAAGGGGTGAGGAAATGTGGAGAGAGGGGTAAAGTAGAGTGTCACGGGTTGGTAGGTGAAGAATGTGAGGGGGTTGGGAATAGTGGTTGTTCACCCTCACGAACCCGATAAGGAGTAAATAAAATAAAGTCAATTGTGAAATAAAAGGGGAAGTAAAGTAAAGTGGAGTAGAGATAAAGAGTATGATGGGAGAAGAGTATGGCAGGTTCCCACGAGTGATATATTTTTATGGGTTTTGAACCCAATACAAGAAGATTTTCAAGGGTCTTGAAACCCAAAATATTTAAATGCACTTCTAATAGATTAGATTTATTTCACATGAAAGAGGCACCATTTTCCGTTTTAAAATTTAAACCTGGATATCTTGAGCATACGAACTTGGATTTTCGATCTAAAAAATGCGTGATGAAGCTGACACTGGGGACTACACAAGGAACTTATAATAGTTCAAATTTTTTAATCTTCTGATATCATATTTTTTATTAATCCAAGAGCAAGAAAATATAGATGACCAAATTTTGATCAACAAGAGGAGAGACAACTGTAGGAGGGTGTCAAGGTAGTGACCATTTCCACACTTTCAGGAGTCCCTAGGTATTACACCTTCATGATCAGAGGTATTTTGCAATGGAAAAGAGTTACATCATTGATCTATGGTGGGGCTACCCTCAAATTCATTGATGCAGTTATTGTCACTAGGAGACACATCCTTACAAAGGACTTTGAGGGGTTCAAAATGGTATAAGCAAATGGTTACAACATGACTTGTACTCAAAGGATCAAAGGACTGGATGTGGCATTGGAAAACTATACGTTGACCAATGACTTCTATGTAGTGGATTTGGCGGACA
>ML811558.1:127837-142173 GCA_009831015.1 Picea engelmannii | reverse complement strand
GCCAATCGAGGTGGGAAGTGAGATAGATCTTTTACCTCTATTGGTAAAGGAGACAGTTGGAAAAGTTTTGGTTTTAAAATCGGGTAACACCAACTCAGGTTCTAGGGTTTCGTTTCTATCGATGGATGTTTCTCTAAAAAGGAGTTGGGTATTCGAATTTTCAAGTAGATCCTTAGTATTTGATTGTGTGTATTTGGGTTGATAAATATTACTCACCGATGAAGTAGTCTGTTTAAGGTATCTTCTTGTTTTCAGAAGTTTTTCAGGATCAGATACAGGGGAGGTTTGCTTATCATCTGGATTATTTCTGGTATTCTTTCGATTAGAAGCCAGTTTATTAATCGTGGAGTCACAGGGTGAAATATTAGAATAGCCTTATAAAGAGTTTGATCTTTGTTCACTATCAAAGAAAGAAACTTATCAATGTCATTCTTCCCAGGGAAAAATAACTATGTTTCTTCATTCCCCAACAATGATGCCAAAAAGGTGGTGTTCTTGAGTTTATACTTAAGGCTTCAAAGTATAATGTCAAGGCATCCGAAAATAAAGAGAGTTTAAAATATGAAAAGAAAGTCAATTCTTTAGGGAAAGAAGCTATGGTTGATTTATGAGTTGTCTTTTCCTAGCTTCCCAACGTTCATGGATGCTTATGTCCTGTTCAATCACTACCCATGAACGTTCAAGTTCAACCCAAGTGTTATCCGTTTCTAAGATGGTATTAAACAAGGTCAAAGCGATGCTAGTCTGATCTATGAGACCGGGTTCTATAGTAGGATGTCTTGCCACAGGAATAGTCATGGAGGAAAGAAAATTAAATAATCTGTTGTTTTTATGTTTGCTTTTTCTTGTCTTCAATTATATGAGAAAAATTCCTGAAATTGAATTAATAGTATAACAATTCAGAGGCCCTTTTCTGTGTCTGAGTCAACTTTGAAAATAATGAATGTGATGAAAGAAAAACATAAAGTTGTTAACAAAGTGAGGCATCAATCACAGAAGAATCTCACTCTGACACAGAAGAAGGAAAATAGATGTGAAACCTTTAATGAAGCATAAAGTGTGGTAATCTAACTAATTCATAGGTCTTGTCTTTTCTAATAGAAAAATACAAAGGAAAATCTATAAACAATAAGATAAACAAATAAACATATAACCACAATAGATGTTGTACTAAGTTGTGATTAAACATTCATCAAAGAAATATAAATAAAGATGTTGGAATACAGAAGAACAAAAGAACACATAGCTCAATATTGACGACATATGGAGTCTATGGTCTGCATTTGTCTTAATTCTTGAAAAGGAGAGACCTCTCTATTACAATCATCCAGGAAAAATCCTTCTTTAAGTCTTTTGAAATTATATTTATACAAAAGGTTACCAACCCTAGACGGTTGGAATTCTCCTTACTCCTAGATATTAACGGTTACACAATAGAAAATTGAACCGTTCCACTTGTTTCCTTTCTATCTCCTTTTCTTATTGGCAACACGAGCATGCATGTATTATTTCATTATTTCTTTGAAATGATTCCTTCACCTGGCTCGATACACTCGATGCATATGCTTAGAAATTCTACTAAAATTCTGGAAGGCTCTATCGCATCCTTTGCCTAAAAAATATACAACTTTCTCTGTAATTTTGACAACCTATCTTCAATAATTTTACCTTAAAAATTTGTTGATTGCAACTTTAGATTTGTCTTTACCAACCATCTATCCATTTGAGCGACGTCAACCTGTTTCAAATGTGAAATTTCAATCTGGGCTTCATTCAAGCTTTCTTTGATGTCCAGTTGATGCTTCATAACATTGATTTTTCCTAATACCCCAACACAATTGTCCTTCCCAATGCCTAATGATTTTTTATCTAGCAAATCAAAAGCCTCTTCACAATCTTCCTTTATTTATTTGGCCTTTTTCTTACTCTCGGCTATATTGGCCTCCCATGCCTTTTGTATGATATCACCCCTGATTTGTTCTGTGATAGTTAATCTAGGAGTTGTTGGTACCTCTTCCCTAGCCAAAGATACGACTGCCTTTTGAAAGGTGGTTCAGGCCGCATTGGCCTCTTTTTCCCTGAAACCAATATTATCTAATGATTGACCCATCTCTCAAAAGTAATCTTGGATAATCCCTACCTTAGAAAATAGGCTTTGTTGTACTGCTTCCTGCTTCTGATGCACTTCCAATGCTTGGGCTTGAAACACTGCTATATTTACAACCTGGCTTTTAATAGAACTTAATTTAGCTTGTAGTTTCCTTACTAATTCTTCTTGCTAGATGACCTACCCCTGACTTGCTTGAGTAGTCTTGTGTTCTTCTTCAAGATCAGATTTAAGTTGTTGGATTTCTTGTTTTTCATTGGCTCTTTCCTGTTCAAGTCCTATGTTGACCTCTTTTTTGATATTATTCTATGCATTCCTTATTCGATCTCACAACTTTTTTATCAAATGAGTCCTTTGCCTTAGCCTTTCTTTCAGATTATCAACAAAAAATAAGTTGGTCGTTGTGAAAGCTCCTAAAGAGCATGCCACCTTTGAAGAAAAATAGTCTTCTTCCAAATTTT
Source organism: Picea engelmannii (assembly GCA_009831015.1). Classification (NCBI taxonomy): domain Eukaryota; kingdom Viridiplantae; phylum Streptophyta; class Pinopsida; order Pinales; family Pinaceae; genus Picea; species Picea engelmannii. The sequence continues at coordinate 139,605 of ML811558.1, read as the reverse complement.
GTCCATCTAATAATACTCTGTTCTTTTTTACCATTGCACCCTCTCTCATATGCATTTCTTTCTTCACGATGGCCTTTCTTTTCTTACTAAAAAGTAACTCGGTGGGAGGTATCTCCTCGGTAGAGATAGGCATGAAATCACTTATGAATATTTCCTCTGTATTAGGGTTTCCCCTGGTGAACTGTAATGATGTGATAACCTCAATAGGGTTGCCAATTTTTGTGGACATTTTTTTCCCGGCTTCTTCAGTAGTTGATTTCTCAGGCGAAGACGACGATCTATCTTCTCCGTTATTTATTATTGTCTCTTTTTGATAATTTCCTTGGTTGTCTAGTATCTTTGTCTCTGTGATACTTCCCTTCTGAGTTGAGACCTCAACTTTCTCCTGATTTTCTAGGGTTTCTCATTTGGCAGAGCTTTCGACTTTTGGATTTTGGGTCTCTGCTTGTTGTGTATCTGGAGATTTTAGGCTTTTCCCTTGTAATACTTTGGGTAGGCTGCGTCTCCGGTGTTTTTGGAAATTGTAAAACTCAACCATTTCACCAGGTAGAAGAGCTCGCACTCGGCTCAGAACTTCTTGGTAGGTTCTTACCCCTCAGAACATTTCAGCATGAGGGGACTCTTCATGTTCATATTTTTTAAGATTGCACCTGATCATGTGGTTTCCCACGACCCTCTGTGGGTCGTGATTCTTGAACTCAATGCTAACCAACTTTATCTCTTCTAAAGTTGTAGCCTCCACCCTGGAGTGACCAAAATCTAATAAGGAAAATGAACCAATAGACAAAGGAAAAGATGGCCATACATTTTTCTGCACATCTTTTATCTCTTTGCTAATCCTGTTGACTATAGTTTGTTGTGCAACTTCACGACACACCAGTCTGTCTGGTAAAAATTGCGATAATTCATATGGAGGGACCCAGTAGCCAAAAACTATGATATAAGATAAATGTTCCTCTATGTACCAGTCTTCCACTTTACCCAGGCTAGCCATAACCTTGTCTGAAATTCTTGGCGGTGGGTGACCAAATATAACAATATGCATCGACACCACTACCCAGTTAAATATTTCATAAAAGAAATATTTTTCTTTGTCTTCCCAGAGCTTCGAATGGTAACCATGATTTGGTTCTGCACTGTCTGGAGTCCAACTCCATCTCATCAGTGGGAAAGGCGTCATGAAGCAGATAACATCCATAACATAAGTTGACATAAAGAATGGAGATGGTTTCCCTTTGGATTTCTTCGTTTGGTGTTCTGAGATTTCACTAGCCATATTATCTAACAATATCTTTTCCCAGTCAAAAGAAAATCCTTCTGCAACCGAGTGAATAATAGGAACCCGTGGTAGGTAGAAATGGGCCATGTTCTCTTTCCCATAAATTCTGCACATCATCATGGCTATATACATGAATTGTGGTTCATGTGATGAGATGGAATATACGCCGTGAGATTCGGCTCTGAATTTTTTAGGGCATGAAAAACAGTGTTTGATCAGGTCGGAAAGACTTTTTCCAAACTGATCACACTCCTTATTACTAAAATTCTCTAGAAAATTGGCATTATAAACGAAGTTTCATGTTGCAGACAATTTATACATGACCTGTTTGTGTTCGGGTCGAAACGACCCAACAACTACTTTTTGAGAGTTGAATATCGTTCGAGTCGGGATATCTACATGATCCAATGCTCATTTAAGCATGTCGGTGTAAGGTAACAACTTCGGCCTGGTTGTTATCTTATGCAGTTTTGCTTGAGTGATAATCTTATATTTGGTAGATAAGTTATCGTTTTCATTTTCGCTTGAATCATAAGGACAATTTACCACTTCATATTGTATGGTGTTGAACACATGCGTCCAAGTTTTAACTGTGTTTATACTTCTGGGCGAAGTATCAGAAACAACGTCTATGTTCTAGCCAAAACTTTCACCAATTGATTTAGGTGCTTTACGTGGAGCCATGATATCAAATTCAAAGTTATGTTATCTGTTACAGAGAATGAGAATGCAGAAAACCAGTTATTTTGCTATGCCATCTCTAGGAAAACAATAAAGTGATTCAGAACTAAAAATCCTTTTTTCCTTAAATGCACAAACCATGTGTATACCTTCACTGACAACATGTTTAATTCCTTTAATAAAAATATTTGGTCGTTAAAATCTGATCGTATTTAGAGTCATTTCCCTAAATCAAATATTAATGTCATTTATGGTCTGTATCTCGGGAAAAGTGCAAAATTTGAATGTATCCGAGTTAATTTTGAGCAATAGATTAATTAGAGTATAATCCTTATTTAGTACCTTAATTAATCATACCTATCACTTAATCAAGTTTCAGCTTTTCGGGTCTCGGGGATCTTTAAAGCAGTTTAAACTAAGACTTATGAAACGCGAACTCGCGATGGGTTTTAATTAACTATAATCATACTTAACACACTTAATTAATCTTGATTAGTTTTAAAATGTCGGGGTTTCGGATATCGAGACTTCAAAACCTTTATATGTGAGAGCATCCCGAATCGTGAAGCCGCGACGAGATTTAATCCTTGTTAATCTTACTTAATTGTTAATGAACCCAACTTAACATTTAAAACCTTCGTGAGTTCGGGTATTGGGAGTTCGAGGAAGCTCAATATCGAACCTTCGCATTTCGCGAAACCCCGACTCCCGAAAATTCAAAAGAAAACCTTTATAGATTGATTCATTAATAAAAAAAAAGGTGGCTCCATAATTTGCTAAGACATTTAATCCTTTGGATTGATCGAAAGACTTTATTTCGATGGTGATTATACAAGTGCATTTTTGTGCTTTTTATTTGAACAAAAAATGAAAATTATCTTTAGTCTAAGTTTTTTTTTTATATAAAAATATATATGTTTCAACAGGGTGCATGATCGGTTGTACCCAACACCCCTGAGTTTTTGTCCAAGTTGTAAGTCTTTCCATAGGATGTTGTATTCCCCATCTATTTATTAAGTCCTGTTGAGTCAGGCAGTTTTATTGCTCTTTTCCATAGAGAGGATGTTGTGTCAAGTTGTGGCATGAACCATTGTGTAGCTTGATGGTGTATCAGAGACATTGAATCTTAGATTAAGGGAGGGGGGGATATGAGATAGTCTCAGATTGAGGGACCAAAGTATCTGAACATATGATCAAATAGGAAACACACATGTAGTCTACTGGCAACAAAATCAGTGAAGTCAATGAAGTTGATAGTGATCAGATGATAGATCAGTGTTTCGATCTTCATCTATGTATACATTGTGAAAGCGTACACATTGTTCCAATAGCTTATACAAGTGTTGGATCTCTTCTTGGCCATACTTGTGAATGATGGTCAAGGGAATTTGAACCACTTGTCCCTGATAGGGGGGGAATCTAAATTTTTTAGTCAGGTTCCAAGTTTGATTTAGAACCTGTGAACAGATGATCAAGTATGAAGCCTAGTTCCTGGTATGTAGTCTTATTCCTGAACATATTGTTGTTGATATGGTTTGTGGTAATCCTAAAACCATTCATAGTTTTTTTAGCCTTAATCTCTTAATAGTTTATGGTCAACTTAAAACCACCAATTAAGTAGAAGACATGAAGTTTTTCTTGTTACATTTTCATATTTTTGAGCCTTGAGCTCTTGCTAGTTTATGGTCAACTTATAACCATGCTATTTAGTATAAGACACCATATTTTGCTAGACATTTGGTTTGTGGTCATCCCAAAACCACTGGATTGGTTTTTGGTCATCCCAAAACCACCAAATAAGTTTGTGGTCACCCTTAAACCACCAATTTAGTAGAATACATCAACTTCTGCTATTTTTTAAGAGTTCAAAGAGGATCTTAAGCCCTCTGAATATTTTCTTGACACATTAGTAGTTGTTAAGTAGTGGCAGGTTTTCAGGCAAGAACAAACTTATGATTAAGGGGGGATGTTAAAAACTCTAATCATAGTTCGTTAGTTTACCTAAGTGTTATATAGTTACATGACGATTATGGTATTTTTGTATTATATATGTACATCTATGTACATGGTTATTTTCTCATTAATGATTATAGAGTATGCCTTTTCTGCCAATATTCTATTTATCTCTATTCATCATGGTTTCCTGATTGCTTCAGTTATTTCCATTATGTTTATGCATTTTTCTTCATTATGAATCTAACAATGAAGGAATGTTTATTTGGTCCACTCCACCAACAAGAACTCGCCATCTAGTTCTCTCTCAAGTTGAGTGTCCCAAAGTTCGAGAGGATCATCCAGCTATCATCAAACATGTTGAGGACTCATTGTCTTCTGCGGACAGGGTAGTTCCCACCCCTGGTCTTAATTCCCTGGACATTTCTTCTAATGAAGGTATCTCTCACTCAACATATGCAATCTCTCCTCCAATCTTACCTCACGTGCATAGTATTCATTGTTCCTCAGGGATGTTAGAAGCATATATAAAATTGTTGAGGGATATCCCCCTCTCTCCTTCAATATTACCTCACCTGGATAGTATTCATTGTTCCTCAGGGATGTTCGAAGCACATCTAAAATTGTTGAGGTCTCTCCCCCTCTTGAGCAAGAGAACACTCTCGAACCCCAATGGCCTGTACTCGTGGAAGATGCATAAGGAAATGGTTTTATTACAAATTTCACAAGGAGGATTTGATGAGTGGTTGTTTGCAGAAACCCTTCTCTTTCAAAGCTGAAACCTCCTCTCATACAATGTCATATCATAATATTAGTAGGAAATGTGTAAAGCTAAAGGTTGTCTGCACCAATCTGGTGCTAGGAGAAAATTTAAGGATGCGTGAGATTATAAATATGCAATCCATGTCTCTGGTGGGATATTAAAATCTTGGATGTAGACATCATCGTGAATAGTTGGTGGAGTTGGGATCATGATGAAGGAGCATCGTAAGCAGCCATCCAAACAAGCAACGTAAAAGGCAGAAGACAACTGGAAAAGCACCAGTGCACGTTTTTGAAATGTTTTGAAAAATTAATGAAGTGGATATTAATGTGATAGCTAGGGAAGCGTACTGAAATATATATCTTAGATGTTGTAAATAGATCTTGAGCACCACTCTCATCTGTAGAATGTGAAGGCATTTATACGTAATTAATGAAAGTAGGTAGATTTGAATTCATAGATTAGACAGTTTAGTGAGTAGGAGGGAAAATAGATATAGACACCCTCACCCTTGTATCATTGTAGCATTATGATCATTAGAACAGAAGAAGAGATATTTTCATAAGCTGAGAGCTGTAGCAGAGAACTGTAGAGAATAACCCATGTACAGGAACACTTGAGTTAATATATGAAGCTTTGACTCAATTTTCATGGTGTTATGATGCTTACTATTTACATTTGCTGAATGGTATGCTTACAGTTGTTTTATTCTCTCTGTTTATGCGTTTGTTTGAATGTTGTGTTGAATGTGTGATTTCATGTTAAGTATATGAAGTCTAAGAGAGGAGAAGAATGAGTTTCAGTTGTTTCTCATCCTTAGAGTTCCTGCAAGGAGTGCAGTGAAACGTTCGCAAGGTGTGCATCAACAAGAGTCTGAGTTTTATCTCAAAAAACTCAGGAGAGATACCATTGTTCTCATACAAGCAGAAGTGCAAGTGAAGCACAGAGCTGTGCAAGGTGTGCATAGGCTAGTTGAAACCTTAAAAGTTATCAACTAAGGTGAAGGTGGAAGGATTGTTGTTGCAAAATGTGCACAATGTCAAGGACCCAAATAACCAGAGGTTATTTGAAAGATTGTCGCAAGGAGTGCGAGGAGGATCTCTCTTGGAGACTTGAGTTTGCAAGTGAAATATCAGGAGGGATAGTACCTTTGAAGTGTTCAAAGGGAGACAAACTTCGAAAGCATATCATAAAAGACAAGTTCAGGAGGGGGATCAATGATTCGTCTCACAGAAGTCATTGAGGAGTGAATCAAGGAGTTAGAATTATCTGAGGAGAACTCGCAAAATCATGAGGACCATTGGATCCCGCAGATCCGTGAGAAGGTTAAGGCGAAGTACCTTCCATCATTCATGAATCTCGGGAGGAGTAATGACCGTTGGATGAGAAACGTCAGGAGCCGTTGATCTTGCGCTCGAAATTTGCTATTTCGGGTTTCGGAGTTTGGAGTGACAAGTGATTTTGGAGTCACTGCATCGCAAACTCCCAGTATGCGAAATCGTGCCAGCCGTTGGATTAGGGGATGTTCACAACTGTTGATCCCCTTCGAAGTGAAACATTGTCATTTCGGTATTTTGGGGTTTGGCATACCGGGAATCCTGATGACAAGGAACCGAGATCTTAGCATTGAAAATCCATAAGTCACGAAACGCGACATGCCTTTGGTGTGAAACGTCGACATTTCGGTATTTTGGGGTTCGACATACCGGGAATCCTGATGACAAGGAGCTGGGACACAGTGGAGTGAAAATCTCGAAGTTGCGAAATGCGACAGGACTTTGATGTGGAATTTTGGGATTTCGGCACTTCGGATTTTGGGGTTTCGGGAGTCGAGAGGTAGAGTTGCATGGTCACAAAAATCCCGAAATCGCGAAAAGGAAAAAGCTGAAAGGTGGGTCTTAAGCATTTGTCAAAGGGTACGTGTGACGGAAGTCAAAGGGGTGGTCAAGATTCGGGGAAAATACCGAAAGACCTTCGATCTTGCCAAAAGGGGGAAATTTCAGAAACCGCGAAATCATAAGGAAAGAGGAATGAGTGTTGGTCGTTCATTCAAGTCCCGAAAATCCAAAATAAGTGGCAACAAGAGGCATGCGTTCGGCGTATTGAAGGAGTCAACCCTCATTGACGTTTTAGGTTTCGAAGGTTAAAGAGACAAGGGGATCGACATCAGGATTCGCGAAATCGCAAAATCCGAAATCTTGAAAGGGAAAAAACTGATCACATTTATTTGTCGGTTGTGGAGTTAACATTGGTGTTTGATCACATAGGCATAACTCAGAAGGACCTGTGGAATACACCTATTTGTGTGTGTGTGTGAAGTATTCCCTGAGGGGAAATCAAATAGTCAATCAGACTCAAGGGAAGATTTAGATCGATCCTGCGCAGATCTTGGCCCGAGGGTCGGGGGTCTGCATCATTTGGTATCAGAGCTCAGAACAAGTTCTTTTCTTTCTATAGTAGAGAGAAGAGGGGAACATTTTACAGCCATGTCGCCGAGAAGAAGAGACAGGTCAATGCCAATGCCTGATCCAGCAAGAGAAAGAGAAATGTGCGAGTTACGTGCCAGGCTTGATGCCATGGAAACAACATAGATGCACACAGATGACGCTGGGGATATCAGCGAGGCCGAAAGTGAAAATGAAGCTGGAAACGAAGGAGAAGAAGTTGCAGTCGAAGATGCTGCAGATGAATGCCTATTCAGGGCTGTTGCAAGGATAGGTGCCAGAGAAAAAATGGACATTCTAGTGTATGAAGGAAACCTAGATGTTGAAGAGCTTCTAGACTGGATTAGAGCTCTGGACAAGTACTTCGACTATGAGGATGTCGAGGAATACAAGAAGGTTAAACATGCTGTTACTAGACTTAAAGGGCATGGAGCACTATGGTGGGATGAACTGCAGGCTGACAGACGCTGCAAAGGCAAGTAGAAAATCAAAAGCTGGGATAGAATGGTGGCAAAGATGAAAGCCAAATTTATACCTAGGGATTATCAAATCACTATGTTTCGGAGGATGCATAATTTGAGACAGAAGCTGATGTTAGTAAAATATACATCCCGATATGCCTCGGTCTTTAGTTGACATCCCAGATATTTGAAGCCTGTAGAAAGAGCTGAAAAGGTGTAAGGGAGAAAAGACTTGTAAGGGATAAGATCTAAGTCGTATAAACCTTCAAAGAGTACCATAGTTTTGGATACATTTACTTGGAGACCCGAGGCTTTACAAAACAATAATATGAGTTTGTTGATTTCCAACCACTCTTGAATATTTGCCTTGGTCATGATTAGTACATCATCTATGAAAAATAAATGAAAAATGTTAATCGTTTTAGACACTTTAATACCAGAGAGGTTGTCTTCCCCTTTGCTCTTTTTTAATAAAAGACTAAGGCCTTCCATAACCAGGATAAATAATAACGGCGATAAAGGGAAGCCCTGTCACAAACCTCTGCCACTCCTTAAGAATTTTGTAGTTTCTCCATTTATTAATATAACATAAGTAGGAGATATAACACAACTCATAATCCACTTTGTCATCTGTAAACCAAAGCCCACTTGAATTAAAATCATCCTTAGTAGATCCCAATCTATGCAGTCATAAGCTTTGCACAGATCTAACTTGAGAACCAAAGGCTTTGCTTTCTTTTTATTTATACTATGAAGACACTCGTGAGTTGTACCGATAACGTCTTGAATCTGCCTTCCTTTCAAAAGGCCTAACTTTTTTGTTGAGAGAGAGCTGGACATAATAGTTTGATCCTATTGGCAATGATTTTAGAGATTAATTTGTAGCAGAGATTACATAATGAGATGGGTCGGAAGTCCCAAAAATTTGTTGGCTTGTTTTCTTTTGGTATTAGGGAAAGGAAGGTAGATTTTAAGCTCCTAGCTATAAAACCACTCTGTCTAGACTCCTCAATCATCTCTAAGATATCATCGCCAACCAGATCAAAAAAGTGTGTGAAAAATTCCATCATCCAGCCATCAGGCCCTGGACTTTTGTCTTTTTTGAAAAGTGATAAAACTGCTTTTATTTCTTCTAAGTTGATTGGATCATACAGAGATCTTGCCTCTTCAACATTAACCATCTTGGAAAAAAGACAAGTAATTCACACTTGTTCAGCGGTGTTAGAATAATTTTGATCTTTGTAGAAATTTTTGAAGCAGTGTAAAACCACCTCCTTTATTTCTGTCTGCCCTGTAAGCACTTGCCCAGAATCATTAGATATCTCCCAAATATGTTTTCGATTGCATCTGTGGTTAGAAAAGTGGTGAAATAATTTTGTATTTTGATCACCACTTTGTACCTAGATCACTTTTCTTCATTTTCTTGTAAAATATTGTTTCTTTCCCATTCCAATTTGCCGAGAAGTTGTTTTGTAATGGAATGTGAAAAATCATCTACAAATCTCAAAAAGGTGTATTTTATTTTTGATTCCAATAATTCCATACGTTGAAGAATGATCCTGGCTCTTTGTTTCACCCATAATTTAGTCTGTAATTTCAGTTCCTTTAATTTCCAAACAAGTCTGCGTTGACTGCCAGATTTTGTTGGAAATTTTGGATCCTTCCAAACTTGATGAACAAGTAATTTTTATTCCTCGTCTATCAACCAAAGAGGGTTTAATTTAAAGGGATACACTTTATACTTAGGAGGCAATTCCAACTGAACAATAACTTGGGCGTGATCTGAGATGAAAGGGTACTCCACCTAGGATCGATAGATGTCACCCGTAGTTAATAAGTCTTCTGAAATAAATCATATGTCCAGTCTCTTGGCAATGACATGATTACCGATGCAACCATTTATCCATGTTGGAACTAACTTATCTGGTTATAAATCTACTAAATTTTTTGACTGGAACAAATCTTTGAAATATCCTGCCAAAGAACCAAGAGAATTAGTGTCTCCCCAGACCTCTTCAGAAGATATAGTAATATTTAGATCACCTAGTAGGATCAAATTTTTAAAAGATAATAGACCACTATCAACCACTAAATTCCAAAAACACCGCCTTTCCGAGCACGATCCATGTTTGATTGGTCAAAATCGCCATTTTTCCGAGAACTCCAAGTCTTAATGGGAGAATTTTCTATTCCCAAACCTCTAGACCAAGCATACCCCTTTCCTATCCCTTCATCGTGAGTGCCATATGTACTAGCCTTCCCCCTGCAGGTGGTGTCATCATATACAATATTTCCCAAATACACTTGATCAAAATCTGGACCAGGGGTCAAAATTTTGCTCAAATTTCAAAGTGTCCAGAATGCGACGAAAATAGTACCATTGCGTCCGTCTCGTCTTCCTGATTCCGGTGGTATATTTACTTTCTCAAACGGAGTCCGTATGGAGAAGATATCGCGATCTGTTCGTCAAGACAAACAGGCAAAAAAATTTAATGCTGATTGTACGAGTCCGTACAGTCCGTACAGGACACGTGGAAGGTTCGTACATGACACGTGGCAGGTCCATACATGACACGTGGCAACTCCAGGTGATGACACGTGTCAGGCAGATTTGGACTTTTTGGCACACAGTTGGGCCAATCCGAAGGTGACACATGTCACCACTGGAAGGGTGACACGTGGCACGAATGACGTCTGCATTTGACATGGCAACCGTATGATGATGTGGTAGGTGACAGAGCCGTACGACAGTTAACAAGTGGCAAGTTGACGTGGGCTAATCGGCAGTTGACACGTGGCAAGCATTTGTTGGTTGATGGCTATCGAATCCGGAAGTGACACGTGTCCATTTTTCGGCGAATGATGTGAGGACACGTGGCCCAATCCGAGGGTGCCACGTGTCTGTCATTATTTGGTTGATATGGTTATGTAAAATACAGTGGAGTCCGCGGGGTTCGACCCCCGGACCTCCCCAACACCTAACAACTTCGCACGACTGCCCGACCATTGGGCCACGAGTTGGTTCTTATTCAATATATATGTTTCAATATATATAAGTTTGCATTATTGCATATTGGACGGGGGTTGGGCCGGGGCTTAGCCCCGGCCCACGGTTCTTTGTATCAATGCATATGACCATACCATATGGTATAACCGACCGTTAAAAATGCGCGGGGTTCAAATTACATAGCCGTGGTTTTATTGTATAGAATGTGACCGTAATATAAATGTATGCGGTTATAACTGTTGGCGCGTGGGTGGTTTAACCCATAGCCCTGGTCATATTGTATGCGCCACATGACCCTTGGCTCTATGGAAAGGAGCGCGGGGCAGTATTAAAACGGTTAAACACCTTTTTGCCTAGCATACGGTCACATGACCATTCACATGCCCAGGTGCCTAGGCGGTTAGGGGTTGGAGGCACCCTAACCGTTCTACGGTTTGCACCGTTGGCGCGATTGCACCCAGTGTTGGGTTTTAATGCATTTTGGGAGTGTGTTCTTGGTTCATGCACACATAGGTGCGTTTTGTAGAGCCAGTTTCAGAAAGCTTGAAGGAGGAAAATGGAGGAGGCCTAACTTCTTCATCTTTTGGCCGATTGAGGTGTCGTAAAAGCCCAGCTAGGGGTTTTTGGACGGGCTGAATCCATTGGCACAGTTTTCACAGCCATTTGAAGACTTCTTCTGCAAGTTTTTCACCATTTAAGTTTCAACAAGCTCCAGGGAGCTTGAATCCCTCATTGATCGAGGACATGGTTTGGTGAGCCTATATTTGTTTTCTGTGATTGAATAATCATTTTTGGCTAATTGTTATGCTCTGAACACATTGGGACAGGTTTCAGAGGTTGTTGAGGACTTTTACAGGTGTTTTTTCCAAAGAGAATCTCAGGGAAGCTTATGGCCACATGTAGAAGAGGTCATGCCCGGATGAGCCATGATCCGTTTTCAGAGTTCTATTAGTCATTTTTGGGGTTTTTAGGTGTTCTAATCTCAATGGTACAGTTTGTTTTTCCATTGGAGTTGAGCAGCAGCTTGTAAAATAACTTTTTGACAAATTAATCCCAGAGAGCCAAGTCCATTGATGGAGGCTCAAGGAGATGTAGCCCGGAGGGGGGTGAACTCCTTTATCAGCTTGTTCTTGTTGTGAGTTTGATGGTTTATTTGTTGCAAGTTATGTTGCTGTGTATT
>ML811558.1:93566-127737 GCA_009831015.1 Picea engelmannii | reverse complement strand
TGGATGATCCTCTCGAACTTTGGGACACTCAACTTGAGAGAGAACTAGATGGCGAGTTCTTGTTGGTGGAGTGGACCAAATAAACATTCCTTCATTGTTAGATTCATAATGAAGAAAAATGCATAAACATAATGGAAATAACTGAAGCAATCAGGAAACCATGATGAATAGAGATAAATAGAATATTGGCAGAAAAGGCATACTCTATAATCATTAATGAGAAAATAACCATGTACATAGATGTACATATATAATACAAAAATACCATAATCGTCATGTAACTATATAACACTTAGGTAAACTAACGAACTATGATTAGAGTTTTTAACATCCCCCCTTAATCATAAGTTTGTTCTTGCCTGAAAACCTGCCACTACTTAACAACTACTAATGTGTCAAGAAAATATTCAGAGGGCTTAAGATCCTCTTTGAACTCTTAAAAAATAGCAGAAGTTGATGTATTCTACTAAATTGGTGGTTTAAGGGTGACCACAAACTTATTTGGTGGTTTTGGGATGACCAAAAACCAATCCAGTGGTTTTGGGATGACCACAAACCAAATGTCTAGCAAAATATGGTGTCTTATACTAAATAGCATGGTTATAAGTTGACCATAAACTAGCAAGAGCTCAAGGCTCAAAAATATGAAAATGTAACAAGAAAAACTTCATGTCTTCTACTTAATTGGTGGTTTTAAGTTGACCATAAACTATTAAGAGATTAAGGCTAAAAAAACTATGAATGGTTTTAGGATTACCACAAACCATATCAACAACAATATGTTCAGGAATAAGACTACATACCAGGAACTAGGCTTCATACTTGATCATCTGTTCACAGGTTCTAAATCAAACTTGGAACCTGACTAAAAAATTTAGATTCCCCCCCTATCAGGGACAAGTGGTTCAAATTCCCTTGACCATCATTCACAAGTATGGCCAAGAAGAGATCCAACACTTGTATAAGCTATTGGAACAATGTGTACGCTTTCACAATGTATACATAGATGAAGATCGAAACACTGATCTATCATCTGATCACTATCAACTTCATTGACTTCACTGATTTTGTTGCCAGTAGACTACATGTGTGTTTCCTATTTGATCATATGTTCAGATACTTTGGTCCCTCAATCTGAGACTATCTCATATCCCCCCCTCCCTTAATCTAAGATTCAATGTCTCTGATACACCATCAAGCTACACAATGGTTCATGCCACAACTTGACACAACATCCTCTCTATGGAAAAGAGCAATAAAACTGCCTGACTCAACAGGACTTAATAAATAGATGGGGAATACAACATCCTATGGAAAGACTTACAACTTGGACAAAAACTCAGGGGTGTTGGGTACAACCGATCATGCACCCTGTTGAAACATATATATTTTTATATAAAAAAAAAACTTAGACTAAAGATAATTTTCATTTTTTGTTCAAATAAAAAGCACAAAAATGCACTTGTATAATCACCATCGAAATAAAGTCTTTCGATCAATCCAAAGGATTAAATGTCTTAGCAAATTATGGAGCCACCTTTTTTTTTATTAATGAATCAATCTATAAAGGTTTTCTTTTGAATTTTCGGGAGTCGGGGTTTCGCGAAATGCGAAGGTTCGATATTGAGCTTCCTCGAACTCCCAATACCCGAACTCACGAAGGTTTTAAATGTTAAGTTGGGTTCATTAACAATTAAGTAAGATTAACAAGGATTAAATCTCGTCGCGGCTTCACGATTCGGGATGCTCTCACATATAAAGGTTTTGAAGTCTCGATATCCGAAACCCCGACATTTTAAAACTAATCAAGATTAATTAAGTGTGTTAAGTATGATTATAGTTAATTAAAACCCATCGCGAGTTCGCGTTTCATAAGTCTTAGTTTAAACTGCTTTAAAGATCCCCGAGACCCGAAAAGCTGAAACTTGATTAAGTGATAGGTATGATTAATTAAGGTACTAAATAAGGATTATACTCTAATTAATCTATTGCTCAAAATTAACTCGGATACATTCAAATTTTGCACTTTTCCCGAGATACAGACCATAAATGACATTAATATTTGATTTAGGGAAATGACTCTAAATACGATCAGATTTTAACGACCAAATATTTTTATTAAAGGAATTAAACATGTTGTCAGTGAAGGTATACACATGGTTTGTGCATTTAAGGAAAAAAGGATTTTTAGTTCTGAATCACTTTATTGTTTTCCTAGAGATGGCATAGCAAAATAACTGGTTTTCTGCATTCTCATTCTCTGTAACAGATAACATAACTTTGAATTTGATATCATGGCTCCACGTAAAGCACCTAAATCAATTGGTGAAAGTTTTGGCTAGAACATAGACGTTGTTTCTGATACTTCGCCCAGAAGTATAAACACAGTTAAAACTTGGACGCATGTGTTCAACACCATACAATATGAAGTGGTAAATTGTCCTTATGATTCAAGCGAAAATGAAAACGATAACTTATCTACCAAATATAAGATTATCACTCAAGCAAAACTGCATAAGATAACAACCAGGCCGAAGTTGTTACCTTACACCGACATGCTTAAATGAGCATTGGATCATGTAGATATCCCGACTCGAACGATATTCAACTCTCAAAAAGTAGTTGTTGGGTCGTTTCGACCCGAACACAAACAGGTCATGTATAAATTGTCTGCAACATGAAACTTCGTTTATAATGCCAATTTTCTAGAGAATTTTAGTAATAAGGAGTGTGATCAGTTTGGAAAAAGTCTTTCCGACCTGATCAAACACTGTTTTTCATGCCCTAAAAAATTCAGAGCCGAATCTCACGGCGTATATTCCATCTCATCACATGAACCACAATTCATGTATATAGCCATGATGATGTGCAGAATTTATGGGAAAGAGAACATGGCCCATTTCTACCTACCACGGGTTCCTATTATTCACTCGGTTGCAGAAGGATTTTCTTTTGACTGGGAAAAGATATTGTTAGATAATATGGCTAGTGAAATCTCAGAACACCAAACGAAGAAATCCAAAGGGAAACCATCTCCATTCTTTATGTCAACTTATGTTATGGATGTTATCTGCTTCATGACGCCTTTCCCACTGATGAGATGGAGTTGGACTCCAGACAGTGCAGAACCAAATCATGGTTACCATTCGAAGCTCTGGGAAGACAAAGAAAAATATTTCTTTTATGAAATATTTAACTGGGTAGTGGTGTCGATGCATATTGTTATATTTGGTCACCCACCGCCAAGAATTTCAGACAAGGTTATGGCTAGCCTGGGTAAAGTGGAAGACTGGTACATAGAGGAACATTTATCTTATATCATAGTTTTTGGCTACTGGGTCCCTCCATATGAATTATCGCAATTTTTACCAGACAGACTGGTGTGTCGTGAAGTTGCACAACAAACTATAGTCAACAGGATTAGCAAAGAGATAAAAGATGTGCAGAAAAATGTATGGCCATCTTTTCCTTTGTCTATTGGTTCATTTTCCTTATTAGATTTTGGTCACTCCAGGGTGGAGGCTACAACTTTAGAAGAGATAAAGTTGGTTAGCATTGAGTTCAAGAATCACGACCCACAGAGGGTCGTGGGAAACCACATGATCAGGTGCAATCTTAAAAAATATGAACATGAAGAGTCCCCTCATGCTGAAATGTTCTGAGGGGTAAGAACCTACCAAGAAGTTCTGAGCCGAGTGCGAGCTCTTCTACCTGGTGAAATGGTTGAGTTTTACAATTTCCAAAAACACCGGAGACGCAGCCTACCCAAAGTATTACAAGGGAAAAGCCTAAAATCTCCAGATACACAACAAGCAGAGACCCAAAATCCAAAAGTCGAAAGCTCTGCCAAATGAGAAACCCTAGAAAATCAGGAGAAAGTTGAGGTCTCAACTCAGAAGGGAAGTATCACAGAGACAAAGATACTAGACAACCAAGGAAATTATCAAAAAGAGACAATAATAAATAACGGAGAAGATAGATCGTCGTCTTCGCCTGAGAAATCAACTACTGAAGAAGCCGGGAAAAAAATGTCCACAAAAATTGGCAACCCTATTGAGGTTATCACATCATTACAGTTCACCAGGGGAAACCCTAATACAGAGGAAATATTCATAAGTGATTTCATGCCTATCTCTACCGAGGAGATACCTCCCACCGAGTTACTTTTTAGTAAGAAAAGAAAGGCCATCGTGAAGAAAGAAATGCATATGAGAGAGGGTGCAATGGTAAAAAAGAACAGAGTATTATTAGATGGACAAAATTTGGAAGAAGACTATTTTTCTTCAAAGGTGGCATGCTCTTTAGGAGCTTTCACAACGACCAACTTATTTTTTGTTGATAATCTGAAAGAAAGGCTAAGGCAAAGGACTCATTTGATAAAAAAGTTGTGAGATCGAATAAGGAATGCATAGAATAATATCAAAAAAGAGGTCAACATAGGACTTGAACAGGAAAGAGCCAATGAAAAACAAGAAATCCAACAACTTAAATCTGATCTTGAAGAAGAACACAAGACTACTCAAGCAAGTCAGGGGTAGGTCATCTAGCAAGAAGAATTAGTAAGGAAACTACAAGCTAAATTAAGTTCTATTAAAAGCCAGGTTGTAAATATAGCAGTGTTTCAAGCCCAAGCATTGGAAGTGCATCAGAAGCAGGAAGCAGTACAACAAAGCCTATTTTCTAAGGTAGGGATTATCCAAGATTACTTTTGAGAGATGGGTCAATCATTAGATAATATTGGTTTCAGGGAAAAAGAGGCCAATGCGGCCTGAACCACCTTTCAAAAGGCAGTCGTATCTTTGGCTAGGGAAGAGGTACCAACAACTCCTAGATTAACTATCACAGAACAAATCAGGGGTGATATCATACAAAAGGCATGGGAGGCCAATATAGCCGAGAGTAAGAAAAAGGCCAAATAAATAAAGGAAGATTGTGAAGAGGCTTTTGATTTGCTAGATAAAAAATCATTAGGCATTGGGAAGGACAATTGTGTTGGGGTATTAGGAAAAATCAATGTTATGAAGCATCAACTGGACATCAAAGAAAGCTTGAATGAAGCCCAGATTGAAATTTCACATTTGAAACAGGTTGACGTCGCTCAAATGGATAGATGGTTGGTAAAGACAAATCTAAAGTTGCAATCAACAAATTTTTAAGGTAAAATTATTGAAGATAGGTTGTCAAAATTACAGAGAAAGTTGTATATTTTTTAGGCAAAGGATGCGATAGAGCCTTCCAGAATTTTAGTAGAATTTCTAAGCATATGCATCGAGTGTATCGAGCCAGGTGAAGGAATCATTTCAAAGAAATAATGAAATAATACATGCATGCTCGTGTTGCCAATAAGAAAAGGAGATAGAAAGGAAACAAGTGGAACGGTTCAATTTTCTATTGTGTAACCGTTAATATCTAGGAGTAAGGAGAATTCCAACCGTCTAGGGTTGGTAACCTTTTGTATAAATATAATTTCAAAAGACTTAAAGAAGGATTTTTCCTGGATGATTGTAATAGAGAGGTCTCTCCTTTTCAAGAATTAAGACAAATGCAGACCATAGACTCCATATGTCGTCAATATTGAGCTATGTGTTCTTTTGTTCTTCTGTATTCCAACATCTTTATTTATATTTCTTTGATGAATGTTTAATCACAACTTAGTACAACATCTATTGTGGTTATATGTTTATTTGTTTATCTTATTGTTTATAGATTTTCCTTTGTATTTTTCTATTAGAAAAGACAAGACCTATGAATTAGTTAGATTACCACACTTTATGCTTCATTAAAGGTTTCACATCTATTTTCCTTCTTCTGTGTCAGAGTGAGATTCTTCTGTGATTGATGCCTCACTTTGTTAACAACTTTATGTTTTTCTTTCATCACATTCATTATTTTCAAAGTTGACTCAGACACAGAAAAGGGCCTCTGAATTGTTATACTATTAATTCAATTTCAGGAATTTTTCTCATATAATTGAAGACAAGAAAAAGCAAACATAAAAACAACAGATTATTTAATTTTCTTTCCTCCATGACTATTCCTGTGGCAAGACATCCTACTATAGAACCCGGTCTCATAGATCAGACTAGCATCGCTTTGACCTTGTTTAATACCATCTTAGAAACGGATAACACTTGGGTTGAACTTGAACGTTCATGGGTAGTGATTGAACAGGACATAAGCATCCATGAACGTTGGGAAGCTAGGAAAAGACAACTCATAAATCAACCATAGCTTCTTTCCCTAAAGAATTGACTTTCTTTTCATATTTTAAACTCTCTTTATTTTCGGATGCCTTGACATTATACTTTGAAGCCTTAAGTATAAACTCAAGAACACCACCTTTTTGGCATCATTGTTGGGGAATGAAGAAACATAGTTATTTTTCCCTGGGAAGAATGACATTGATAAGTTTCTTTCTTTGATAGTGAACAAAGATCAAACTCTTTATAAGGCTATTCTAATATTTCACCCTGTGACTCCACGATTAATAAACTGGCTTCTAATCGAAAGAATACCAGAAATAATCCAGATGATAAGCAAACCTCCCCTGTATCTGATCCTGAAAAACTTCTGAAAACAAGAAGATACCTTAAACAGACTACTTCATCGGTGAGTAATATTTATCAACCCAAATACACACAATCAAATACTAAGGATCTACTTGAAAATTCGAATACCCAACTCCTTTTTAGAGAAACATCCATCGATAGAAACGAAACCCTAGAACCTGAGTTGGTGTTACCCGATTTTAAAACCAAAACTTTTCCAACTGTCTCCTTTACCAATAGAGGTAAAAGATCTATCTCACTTCCCACCTCGATTGGCGTTTCAACAGTTCCAAAAATTCAGTCTACAACCTCTCAGAATTCAGAAGAATTTAATGTATACAGTGACTTGACTCTTGTTGGTTCTTCTGTGTACACATCCTCTAATTCCGAAGAAACCAGTCCTCTTTTTCCAGTTCCTTATTTTTCAAATTTCCTGTCTCCCGACTGTCAGTTCTCTGAAACCGTTTTTCTTTATCCAGACATAACCGAAAGGTCACCACATCTCCTTAAAAGTTTTCTCTATAATCTCCAATTTTCACCCTCTAAATTATCAATGGTTGTGGCAGGAGGAGGTGGTGATTCTGGGGGAGGAGGGGGCGGTCAAGTACCACCCCCACCTCCTAGAATCTTTTCCAAAGTAGTTTCCAGGTATTCCCCTTTGGTCCTCCCAGTCCCTCTCCATGATCTACCTGAAAATTATATGAAAAATCTATCGAAGTTTACTAGAGAGGGAGATTTAACTTCCACATAACACATCAATTTCTTTGACCAATTTGTTGATATCCTTGGCCTCGAGCACGAGGAAATTTACTCAAGGCTTCTTGTTTAGAATTTTGAAGGTCAGGTGAGAACCTGGTTCTAAGGAATCCCAACAGGGTCCATAGGATCATATGATGAGTTAGAGAATTCCTTTATTAGACAATGGGGAGAAAGGAAAGATCATGTCTATTATCTAACTGAGTTTGGGGCTCTAAGAAATAAAAATTCAGAATCAGTTCTTGAGTTTACCCAAAGATTCAATAAATTATATAATAAAATTCCAGCTAAGGTTAAACCTTCCCAACCTGCAACAAAAGTAAATTTTGCTGGGGATTTTGATCCAGATTTTGCTCTACTGTTGAGAGAAAGGAGATCTGTTGATATCACTAAAATGTAGGATGACGTTGTAGAAATCGAATCAAATATGATGGCATCGGGAAAATTAAAAACAAAATTTGAAATGGGAAATAAAGAAACTAGACGGTACAAAGAACAAGCAGGACCCTCTGGATCTGGGAGGTCTTTGGAAGATAAGATGGATGACATGGCGAGAATAATTAAAGAATTGTCAAATAAAATCTTGAGAATGGAATTAGACCAATCAAAGAATGATCAGTTCCCTAGAAAGGATTTCAAAAGGAATCCTAACCCTCAAATACAACAAAGACAAATTAAGAATGAAGATCAAAAAATCCAAACCCCCTTCAAAAATGAATATTTTATAGGAGGAGAAGACATGCAAAATTTTGAGGAGTTAGAAGAAGATATAAATAATCTTAGCGATTATTTTCAAGAACCTTATCTAATAAGACAAGATTATGAAAAATCCTTAAATATGGAATACAGGTCTGAAAATCACGAGAATAGAAATATTAAGAGGATTCAACTTATCAAGGAATCGTTGATAATATAATGGTCGAACTCCAATAGAAATACAATCTAAGGCCTAGAAACAGGAATATCACAACCACCCCATTGAAGAAAATTCTTCCGAGAGGGGAAACAGATGAGGTAGCTCCAAAAGCTACTGAAAAACAGACTGTTAAAATCAGGACTGCTGACACGCAGTCTACCAAGACAAATCCAGCAGAAACACCAGTTATTAACACAAGGAAAGCGAAGGTTCTTGTGGCTGAAACAAAAACATCACAAATAAACAAGACTAAAAATAAGGGAATAGAATCCCAAACCACAGAAGTTGATAAAACAATGGGAAATTTCAGTGTAGAAAATGAAATTAATAAAATCAAAATTCCTATACCTCTAATCGAACTGGCAAAAAATCCAGTGTACAAAAAGCAAATCGCTAAAATAATTAATTTTTCAGACAATTAAAGTCAAGTTGAAGTTATAAACTTAGAAGACAATAAACCTAATATAATTTTTGGTCCACATTTCGAAGGTGCCAAAGATACCATCACCCCTTTCTATATCACACTAACTATGCACGATCACCTACTCCACAATTGCATGTTGGATTCTGGAGCCTCTCACAATGTAATGCCTAAAGCCATTATGGATAGACTTGGTCTTGAAATCACTCAACCATATGGAGACTTGTATTCTTTTGATTCGAGAAAGGCTAAATGTTTAGGTATGATAAAATATTTAGTAGCCAATCTTGCACAGATTCCTGTTAAAAGCATTCTGATGGATGTGGTTGTCACTGACATACCCCCAAAGTATGGCATGTTGTTATCCAGGTCTTGGGGCACCAAACTTGGAGGATCCCTCCAACTCGACATGACTTATGCCACAATATCGATCTTTGGAGGACAAGGCACACGCTTGTACAAAGAAAAAAGGTTGGCGCTTACAGCAAGTGATCCTCTTAACCCAAATAACTATCCTGATTACATTTCCAATCAGGATTTAGGGAATTGTATTTTATCTATTGATGATGATTTAGATGTATGTATAGAAGAAAATTGTACAGAAAAAAGAAAAAGAAGAAAAGATAAGTAAAGATGTATATAGTTCTGGAGTTTGGAAAATGTATTTTGACAGTGCTTCATCTTGTGAAGGAGAAAGAGCTGGAGTTCTATTTGTGGCACCCGATGATGAGTTCATCATTCCTTTTTCTTATAGATTACAGTGGGACATAGATTATAATAAAAATGTATGTGAGTATGAAGCCCTAGTCTTAGGATTAGAAGCTGCTAGAAAATTAAAGATTAAGAACTTAGAAGTCTATGGTGATGTTGAATTGATCATAAAACAAATTAATCGTCAATACCAGTCTAAGCACCCAAGGTTGAGATCTTATAGGAACTGTGTCTTGGATCTAATCAAATTTTTTTTTCATCGGTTAATTTTCATTATATCCCTAGAACTGAGAATCAATGGGCATATTCATTGGCTAAAGCGGCCTCAACTTTTATGCCTCCAACGGTTTTCAAACTTAAATACCATATAGAGATGAGACATAGACCTTCCATACCGAATAATATACAACATTGGTAGGTTTCCGAGGATGATGAACAAATCAAGAAAGTTTTAGAAATGGTGGATGACTTTTCCAAAACATATGTCGATCAAGAAAATCAAAATGACCCCACTTGGATCATGCATGAAGGGGAAGATCTTCAAGAGTTTCAAGATAAGATTGCTAATCATTGTATGATTATTTTGAAAAATAATCAGATCCCCAAAGGCCTGATCCTCTTAGAGAGGTTATTTAATCATGATGACATTCCTTTGAAGTCCGCCTTACAGCCTCAACCAGAAGAGGTTGAAGATTGTGATATAGGCACCAAAGAAAATCCCAGGTTCGTAAAATTATCTAAGTACCTTCCTCCTGAAATAAAAAGTAAGTATGATGAGTTTCATAGACAATATAAAGATGTTTTTCCTTGTTCCTATGATGAATTAAGAACTTATGACACCACTATAATGGAACACAAAATTCCTCTGAGACAAGGTGTCAAACCATTCAGGAAAAAACTCAGACAGATTAACCCTATCTTGTTGCATGTGATAGAGAAAGAAGTAAAGAAGCTTCTGGACGCCAATATCATTGTCCCACTCAGATACTCTGAGTGGGTAGCTAATTTAGTCCCAGTAAGAAATAAAAACGGTGAAATCAGATTGTGTGTAGACTTCAGGAATCTAAACAGATCATCGCTCAAAGACAATTATCCATTTCCTAAAATGGATCACGTTTTAGATAAAGTAGTAGAAGCTAACAAAATTTCTATGATTGATGGCTTTCAGGCTACAATCAAATTTCAGTCCATCAAGATGATAAGGAGAAAACTGCATTCACTACTCCTTGGGGTACCTTTATGTATGACAAAATGTATTTCGGTTTATTGAATGCAGGAGAAAATTTCCAACGAGCTATGGACATTGGCTTCGTCGGCGAAAGAGATAATTTTGTTGTTATTTATCTTGATGATCTAACTGTTTTTTCTAAATTTGATGCAGAACATCTAGTACACCTCAAGCAAACTTTCGAAAAATGTCGCAAATTTGGTTTGTCTCTGAATCCCAAGAAATATCATTTTGCAATGCAAGAAGGTAAACTCTTGGGCCATATAGTGTCTAGGGATGGAATTAAAATTGACCCGAAAATGATTGAAGCAATAGACACTATTAATATTCCAAGGAATAGGAAAGAAATTCAGTCATTTTTAGGGAGAATAAATTTTTTGAGAAGATTCATTCCGAATTTTGCTGAAATTGTAAAATTTATTACAGATATGCTTAAGAAGGACAGCGAGGTAAAGTGAAAAAATGAGTCTAAGGCATCATTCAAATGCATTAAGAAGGTCATAAGTGAAGCACCAGTACTGGCAAGTCCTGATTATTTAAAAAAAAAATGTTTTTTGTTTTTCTTCTGAGCATATTATTGTAGTTGTATTGTTACAGAAGAATGATGAGGGTTTCGAGCAACCAATTGTGTTCTTTAGTAAAAGTCTCAGAGATGCTGAGCTAAATATGACATATTGGAAAAGCAAGCTTACGCAATGGTTAAAGCCCTCAAATCTTTCAGAACCTATGTACTACATTCAAAGATCATTGCTTATGTACCTACCAGTTATGTTAAGGATATATTGGTTCAACCCGACAACGATGGAAGGAGAGGTAGATGGTTAGCTAAAATTCAGGAGTTCGACCTGGAAGTTAAACCAACTAAACTTATTAAAGTTCAGGGCTTGGCTAAATTGTTGGCTGAATCAAATCTGAAAGCACTTGGAATAAATCATATGCTAGAGAACGAACGATTTTTACAGATAGACGAACTCAATGTCAATGTGCCCACAACTGAAATTCTAGAAAAATTCTCTTCTTCAGTTTGGTACTACGACATTGTTTCTTATTTACTCACCCTTCAGTGCCCTAGCGACCTAACCCCATCTAAATCTAGGAAATTGAAGTTACACGCTGTAAAATATTGTATTATAGATGGTCAATTGTATTGGAAAGATCCCCTAGGATTCTTACTGAGTTGCTTAGTAGAATCTGAAACAGAAAAAGTTATAAACGAATTCCACGAAGGAGTGTGCGAAGGACACCACCCCTGGAGAGAAACGACTTATAAAATATTAAGAGTTGGGTATTACTAGCCAAAATTATTCACGGATGTAAACACTAAAGTCAAAACTTGTAATCCTTGTCAGTTGTTTACAGGCAAGCAGAAAATTCTGGCATTACCTTTAGTTCCAGTTAAAACTGAAGCTCTATTTCAGCAATGGGGCCTTGATTTTATTGGATAATTCCATCCACAATCGATCACTCAACATAAATGGATT
Organism: Picea engelmannii; assembly: GCA_009831015.1. Lineage (NCBI taxonomy): Eukaryota > Viridiplantae > Streptophyta > Pinopsida > Pinales > Pinaceae > Picea > Picea engelmannii. The sequence continues at coordinate 115,676 of ML811558.1, read as the reverse complement.
CTAACCGCTACAGATTATTTTACTAAATGGGTGGAAACTATTCCTACACGAAATGCAACAGACGCAGTAGTGATTATTTTTTTGGAGAAGAATATTTTATCAAGATTTGGCTGTCCTCGAAAAATAATTACTAGCAATGCTCAGGCCTTCAAATCCATGGCCATGATATTTTTTTGTCAAAAGTATAACATTTTTCTAGGACACTCCACGACCTATTATCCACAGGGTAAAAGATTAGTTGAGTCATCCAACAAAATCCTGATCACTATAATTAAGAAAGTACTAACCGAAAATAAGAAAGCATGGCATTACATTTAAAATATGTCTTATGGGCTAACAGTATAGGCAAAAAATGGTCAATCAGAATGTCTCCATTTCAGATGGTATATGGTACCGACATCATTTTACCCATAAATCTAGCATTGCCAGTAATGAAACTCTGGAAAGACTCAAAGGAAGAACCAAATGACATTACCAGGAGGATAAATCAATTGATTGAAATTCAACAAAATAGGGCTGAAGTAAATGAAAAACTACAGAAGTATCAAGATAACATGAAAGCCTTATTTGATCGAAAAGCTAAAGATAGGGAATTTCTCCCTAGTGATTTAGTTCTAAAATGGGAAGCCATAAAAGAGGACGCTGGGAAACATGGTAAGTTTGATCAGATCTGGTGCAGACCATACAAAATTACAGCTTCTGAGGGAAAGAATGCATTTTTTATAGAAAATCTTGATGGAAAGATTCTTAATGCCCCTATCAATGGGAGATACCTCAAGCACTTCATGCAGTAATATGTCTCCGAACTCTCATTGTACATACTAGTTTGTTTTCATGTTTTGTTTATAGTTACTCCTCCTTCGGTAAGTTTTTATCTTTACTATAAATACAAAAAGGTCAGTCGTTAGATTATATATATATATATATATATATCAAAAAATATTTTAAGGTTTCTAATCTACTAGATTTCCTGACAGTTAACATGTTTATATTATTACAGGATACTTTTTGATAAGCCGAGGAACTTGAGATATCAAAAAGGTGACATGCTTAGATACTCACGTTCAAAGTTTCTCAAAACAGGTAATAAACTAATAGTCTACTTAACTGGAAGTATAAACAACTACTTAAGTATGAATTTTTGTCTTAAGAAACTCAAGTTAAAAATTTCCAAGAGACGTTAATGAGTAAGACAGTAATCTTATGTTTACTAATATCATCACCAAAAGATTTAATCAGAGAAATGAAAAGAAATTTTTAATTATCATTTTTTTCTTTGAACAAATATATATATATATATATATGAAACATAAGAAATAAAAATAATTTAAGGGAATGTTTCAAGAGTTGAGTAAGAAACTCGTTTAAGACTGATTATACCTACAACAGAACATCTGGAACCTCTTTATTTTCCCTTGTTCATGTCCGAGCTATTTCTTCACAAGATTCTTGATATCATCTCATAAGTTTCATAGAGGAGAAAGATTCCACCTTAACTTTGGAAACTCATAAACTAATATTCAAAACAAGAATAGGTAAAGGTTTTATAATTCCTCTAACTTTAACTGAACTGAAAGCATGTCTAGGTTAATCCTAATTCTCTTAGTCGTTCTGATAGGATTAAACTGATTAGTTTCGCTCAAGGAAGTCCCTGAAAAATATAATAAGAACTCCCCTTGAGAATTTCCCTGAAGGCAAAGATGTTTGGCAGTCAGAATAGGATTAGTCCAGAGCAATTCAAGTGAGTTGACAGACCTCTGTTGTTAAATTTTAAACAGATATATTCCCGGGTATATTGCATATCGATTGATTTCCCCCACTTCATGTTTTGAAACAAGACATATGGTGAAAGGAAATTCATTAAATTATTTCCCCCATCTATTCCCAGAGAGATGATGAAAGGAAATTCATTAAATGATTGCCCTCATCTCAGCATTTAAATGCTAAATTACAAATTGAAGTGGTGAAAGGAAATTCAATGTGGGAAATCTGATAACTTCATCGGGGTACTGAATAGGCTCGTTGGCAGTGAAGCAATGTCTATATATCTGATAGGTTGTTATACAAGAATTACGAGACGCTCTGGTAACTATTTCTCTTTTCAGATAGATCTACATTCTAAGCTAATGGGACTCCCTAACTTAAAATATTGGAATTACTTCACCTTGATGAGAACAAAATCAAATAAAGCATGGTAGAAAGATTAAGGTTGTTTTGATTATATTATACAAATCTGAGGTCAGTTTTAGGAAAGGAAAACTATTATAATCCTAACTCGATATCACCGAATGATTTAGTTTTGAGCGTTTTCAAAGTTAAGGATGAAATCCTAAAATCCTCTTTTGTGCTTTCGCTAGAATGTGTTTCACAGAGCTGCAATAATGACTCCATTTACCCAATAAAGGCACTCGGTCTACATGTTCTTCTCGTCCCGCAAGGAGACGAAATCCCTAGATGGAGCCTATGTTGAAACATATATATTTTTCTAAAAAAAAAGTTAGACTAAAAATAATTTTCATTTTTTGTTCAAATAAAAAGCACGAAAATGCAGTTGTATAATCATCGTCGAAATAAAGTCTTCCGATCAATCAAAAGGTTTAAATGTCTTAGAATATTATGGAGCTGCCTTTTTTTTATTAATGAATCAATCTATAAACGTTTGCTTTTGAATTTTCGGGAGTCGGGGTTTTGCAAAATGCGAAGGTTCGATATTGAGCATCCTCGAAGTCCCGATACCCAAACTCATGGAGGTTTTAAATGTTAAGTCCAGTTCATTAATGATTGAGTAAGATTAACAAGGAGTAAATCTTGTCATGACTTCGCGATTCGGGATGCTCTCACATATAAAGGCTTTGAAGTCCCAATACCTGAAACCTCGACATTTTAAAACTAATCATGATTAATTAAGAGTGTTAAGTATGATTATAGTTAATTAAAACCCATTGCGACTTCACGTTTTGTAAGTCTTAGTTTAAACTTCTTTAAATATCCCCGAGACCCAAAACATCGAAACTTGATTAAGTGATAGGTACGATTAATTAAGGTAATAAATAAGGATTATACTCTAATTAATCTATTGCTCAAAATTAACTCGGATACATTCAAATTTTGCGCTTTTCCTGAGATATTGACCATAAATGACATTAGTATCTGATTTAGGGAAATGATTCCAAATACAATCAGATTTTAATGCCCAAATATTTTTATTAAAGGAATTAAACGTGTTTTCAGTGAAGGTATACGCATGGTTTGGGCGTTTCAGGAAAAAAGGATTTTTTGTTCTGAATCACTTTCTTGTTTTCTTAGAGCTGGCTTAGTGAAATAACTGGTTTTTTGCATTCTCATTCTCTGTAACAGGTAACAAAACTTTGAATTTGATATCATGGCTCCACGCAAAGTGCCTAAAACAGCTAGTGAAAGTTCTGGCTAGAACACGGACGTTGTTTCTGATACTTCTCCCAGAAGTGTAAACACAATTAAAACCTAGATGCATGTGTTCAACACCATACAATACGAAGTGGTAAACTGTCATGATGATTAAGGCGACAATTAAAAGGATAACTTATCTACCAAATATAAGATTATCGCTCAAGCAGAACTGCATAAGATAGCAACCAGGCCAAAGTTGTTACCTTACACTGACATGATTAAATGGGTGTTGGATCATGTAGATATCTCGACTCGAATGATATTCAACTCTCAGAAAGTAGTTTTTGAGTCGTTTCGACCCGAACACATACCGGTCATGTATAAATTGTCTGCAACATGAAACTTCGTTTATAACGCCAGTTTTCTAGAGAATTTTAGTAATAAGGAGTGTGATCAGTTTGGAAAAAGTCTTTTCGACCTGATCAAAGACTGGCGTTCATGCCCTGAAAAATTCAGAGCCGAATCTCACGACGTATATTCCATATCATTGCTTGAACCACAATTCATGTATATAGCCATGATGATGTGCAGAATTTATGGGAAAGAGAACACAACCCATTTATACCTACCATGGGTTCCTATTATTCACTCGGTTGCGAAAGGATTTTCTTTTGACTGGGCAAAGATATTGTCAGATAATATGGCTGGAGAAATCTCAGAATACCAAACGAAGAAATCCAAAGGGAAACTAGCTCCATTATGTATGTCAGCTTATGTTATGGATGTTATATGCTTCATGACGCCTTTCCTGCTAATGAGCTAGAGTTGGACTCCAGACAGTGCATAACCAATTCATGATTACCATTTGAAGCTCTGGGAAGACAAAGCAAAAGATTTTATGAAATATTTAACTGGGTAGTGGTGTCGATGCATATTGTTATAATTGGTCACCCACTGCTAAGAATTTCAGACAACGTTATGGCTAGCCTGGGTAAAGTGGAAGAATAGTACATAGAGGAACATTTATCTTATATCAGAGTTTTTTGCTGCTCGGTCCCTCCATATTCATTACCGCAATTTCTACCACACAAACTGGTGTGCCGTGAAGTTGCACAACAAACTATACTCGGCGGAATTAGCAAAGAGCTAAAAGTCGTGCAGAAAAAGGTATGGCCATCTTTTCCTTTGTCTATTGGTTCATTTTCCTTATTAGATTTCGGTCACTCCAGGGTGGAGGCTACAACTTTAGAAGACATAAAGTTGGTTAGCATTGAGTTCAAGAAGCACGACCCATAGAGGTTCGTGGGAAACCACATGGCCTGGTGCAATCTTAAAAAATATGAACATGAAGAGTCCCCTCATGACGAAATGTTCCGAGGGGTGAGATATTACCAAGAAGTTCTTAGATGAGTGTGAGCTCTATTGCCTGGTGAAATGGTCGAGTTTTACAATTTCCAAAAACACCGGAGAAGCAGCCTACCCAAAGTATTACAAGGGCAAAGCCTAAAATCTCTAGATACACAACAAGCCGAGACCCAAAATCCAGAAGTTAGAAGCTCTGCCAAATGAGAAACCCTGGAAAATCAAGAGAAAGTTGAGGTCTCGATTCAGAAGGGAAGTATCCCAGAGATGGAGATACTAGACAACCAGGGAAAACATAAAAAAGATACAATAATAAAGAACAGAGAAGATAAACCACCCTCTTCGCTTGAGAAATAAACTACTGAAGAAGCCAGGAAAAAATTGTCCATAGAAATCGACAACCCCATTGAGGTTATCACACCATTACAGTTCACGAGGGGAAACCCTAATAGAGAGGCAATATTCATAAGTGATTTCACTCTTGTTGGCCCTTCACCAAGTTTTTGGGAGATCCTTGGTCAAGTTTGACCTATTTTGGGACTTCGAAAGCCTGTCAAAGATGGAGCGCAAGACGAAGTAGATATCGCGAGATATCAGCCCCATTTTTTGGGTCCTTTTTGGAATTTGGGATTATGTAACGAGTATGGGATGTCATTCCATGGGTTTACCCATGTTTAGGCCTATTTTGTAAAGTATAAATAAGTATCTAGGTGACATAAGTAGCCTGGACGATAAGCTAAGTGCTAAGTGCAAGTATGGTTTGTAGATTCTTTGTGCATATTGTGAGAAACTTGTAGAGCTAAGTGCAAGTGGTTGTAACAGACTGTGACAGGCTTTGCGATAGACCTAGCTCAGGGAAGGAGGATATGGTGAGGTGCATGCAGATCTCTTGTCCTATGCGGAGTAGGGTTTTTGTGGCTCCGTGCATGTAGATGACTGATTGAAGCTAATAAAGAAGAAGAGTTGGTGGACGTAGCCCCAAGGTGGGGTTGAACCACGTAAATACTGTGTTATTCTGCTCTATGCGATGTTATGATGTGTTTATATCTTTACTTGCTAAGTGCTTTGATATAGATAGATATATATGTTTGTGCTTTGTGCTTATGATTACCCCGGATGCTAGATCTGACCTATGTGAACTTTCTTAGTGCTTGAATCTGCTAGATCTAATCTATTTATTTATGTTAAGTGCATAGATACGTTAGATATGGTTGAATGATGCGATGCTCTGTTTTATCTGCGAAGTAGATACTAGTTAAATAATGACGAACTAACGGTGCTAAGTGCTCTATTAAGTATTATAATCAGATATATGTGTCCCAGCTAAGGTTGTAGACACCTGAGTCCTGCAACCACCCCTTCCTCTACCTCGGGTGAGACTTCATCTACTTCGCAGGTGTTTCCGAAAGGGTTGGTAGTTAGGGTTTTGTTGGTGCGCTATTGTAGCGTTGAACCCTGGGTCTTCTCCTGTGACAACAAAAGGTTTCGTTGTTGGGACCTAAAATTGTGATTGCTGGGAACTGAGGAAGAAGAAGCTTTGTGCAAAGATCCAACCTGAAATTGTGAAAGCTCTGTGTGTAGATCTGTTTCTCTAAGTGTGCAGTACTCTACTTAGTTTGACAAGCTCTGTGCCAAGAAAAGAAGTCTGATCTTAAGAAAAGAGGTAAGATCTGAAAGCTTTGTGCTCTAAGAAAGGCAAAAGTGAGATTTTTTTATTAAAAGAGGTAATATCTAAAAGATCTGTGCTCTGGTAATGGTAAGAATATTGAAAAGTTCTAGATATGAAAGCTTTGTGCTCTGTAGAAGTAAGATAAGTGGAAATTTGTTTTTCAACAGTATGGATCTAGGTATGTTTGATAGATTCTATCCTATTTTGAAAACTAGTGTATTAATAGATGAAAGAAGATTTGATATCAGTAGATCTGATCAGAATAGTGAAAAATATGTTATACCTATGCATAGAATGAATGTTTGGACTAATAAGTGTATGCAGGATCCTAGAAATAAATGTTTGCAGGTTAGTTATCATGATCCTAGTGCACAGTACAGGAAAGGTTGGGGATCATTTCAAAGAAAGAGAGGATTAACCCTCTGTTACAGTTGCAGAAGACTGAGACATCTTGCTAAGGAATGCCCTGGGAGAAGACCTAGTTGTCTTTGTTGTAAAGCTATGGACCATGAAGTATTGGATTGCCCTATAATGATTTCTAAGGTTGAAAGAATGAATATGAACCAAGAAAACCCTAAGGCAGATCCAAGAACTAAGATTATGACAAAATCCCAAAAAGAATTAGAGAAAGTATTGCTACAGATGAAAGAAACCCTGAAAGACCACCGACATGTCATATTATCAGAGATCTTTAAATAAAAAGAATGTCTTGAAGCAAGAATAGGAGACTTTGACATTGACTGTGTTCTAGATGAGGAAACACAGGTGAATATCATGACATAGAGAACTTGGGAAGCTATAGGGAGGCCTACTATGATTCCTTCATTAGGAGGAATAGGACTATTCAAAGAAAAGCTGATAAACCTATGTGGAAAGCTCACCTGGATACCTATGAATGCCAATGAAACTTCGATAGAGGAAGATTTTGAGATTATTAAATGTATTGAGAACAGTGCCCCATTTACCATGCTACTAGGAAAAATTTAGATTGAAAGAGATCAGGCCAAAAGGCAAGAAGAAGAAGAAGTTTTAGAGCAAAAGAAGAAAGAGTTAAAAGAATTCATGACTAGAAGAATCACACACTTGATTGAAGAACAAAAGAATAGATCGAAGCTATTTAACACTAGAGACCTGGATGTCGAAGTTGCAAGAAAACTAGAATACCCACAACAAATTGAAGTACCTATTCCAGATAAAGAAGAAGGATCACCCTCGAATCTTAGGAAAGAATCTCAACAGCGCGAAGTAACTATGCCAAAAGAAGATAAGAATCAGAATGGAAAAAGGCATACTGAGACAAATCTCCCTGGGAAGAAGGCTATAAATCTAAGTAAGAAAAGAGCTAAGATCGACAAGTTGCAGAAGGTTCTAGAGGGAACCTTGTAGAAGGAAAATTTGCAAAATTGGAGCTTCGTCAAGATATCAGAACAATGACACATGGCACTTCGCCATGGCAAAGCAATATAGTCGTTGGGGACATTATAACTATTAGAACAACGCTCCAAATAGGTAGAAAGGAATTTATGGTCAGACAACTCACCATCAGACCGTTGGAATTGCGTCGTAACGAACAAAATAGAGTTAATGAAGGCTTCTAACTCATTGCAAGAAATTTGTTGTTGAGTTACCTATTTATCCCATCGCGCCATGCACCGAGAACAATTTTTCCAACCGAGAGTTTGAGCACGTAGGCTAAGTTGATTTTTCATAGTGATCATCGCGCTCTTGCTCTCTATCTCATTAATGAGTCTAAGTTACCGTTTGAACCCGAGATTGTTAACCCTGAGCATGTATGTCGGACGAGTTGAGCACTGTAGAGAAAGATGTTGAAGAAGTTCTGATCGACCTCATGACTGAAAGAGTCATGTCGATGTCTAAAGGTGTACAAGCATCATCTATGAGAGGACTTTCAGCCTCTCCATCAATTTCTCGCGGAGTCGGACCATCCCGACCATCAGATGAAAAGTGAACCAAGCACAGGGATGATCTAGCGAATTCCAAATTGATCTCGACCATTTTACCCACCTACATACCACCTTTGAGCGGTACAATAAATCGAGACAGTGTGCCCAGAGATTTCAAATACACCTTGGTTACGACGTACCTCCTGAAGGGGATATGCGCAGTTCGAGCAGACCAAGATAATATTGTAGCATTGAATTTTAGCGAATTCAACCTCAGAGATCGCAAAGTCTATAACATACTCGCCCCACATAAGTAACTGACTAGAAATAAGGGGAAGAATTCGAAGATAATCCCCCAATCGTGAACTATGAACATCGCACAGTCCACCTTTTTGAATGTCATGAAGATTCCCCACTTTGGTAGACACCAGGAAGTTAATGCTTGTGTCAAAATGTTGCTTTCTTGTTACCATGGCAGCTATTTGTGGCTAAACCGTCGTATAACAGTTGGTCTGACGCTGATCAATCGGATCATAGGGTTGAGTATGCAAGGACCTGATCCACAAGAGTTTTACCCCGGAAAAGCCATGGATCGCGGTCTAGCACAGAAGATCAAGGACACTTATGACGATGTTGAGAAGGGAACACGAGGCTACAAGGTAGCTTATATCCAGAGTGGCGCAATGTGCCTCACCTGTCAGTTGATTGTAGGGATGTTAGTAAGAAATAACCAACCTACCCAAGTCACCGGTTTTGTAGTCGACCTCCAAGGGAAGTGCACAGAAGGCCTTTAGATGAACTGGGCCAAGTACCTGATGAAACAGTTGGAAATCGACTGCAAAGAAGCATAGGATCAAGGATATGAATTTCATTTCAATTGGCTCTTGATCCTTATAGATTTTATTGCCTGGGAGATGCCGGAAGGTGCGACCTTCTCGGACATCGAGCCATTTGAACCATTGGCCACGAAGTTTAGTACACTGTGGTATTCAAGTGACATGAATAAACAGTGACAATCAAATGCTATTTTTCATACCTACTACAATCAAATGAAGATAGCCATACAGTCCGAGCCTCGCATGACTCCAAACACTCTACACCGCTTCAGGCCTTTGATGAAGTTCAACACAGATCGACATTTTATTTACATCACAATGCACGCTGACGAACACAAGAAACAACTTCAATCCTACAATAAGCTGATGGAGGAGGACTTGGATGAGATCACTAAGGACTGGTCGACGGACCTCCTTATTCAAGAAGACCTTGCAAAGATATCCGACATCGACAGCCCAAAAACAACGCAGGATACACCGGGACCCAACAGGACAAAGAAGACCGAAGAGGTCCAAGAATTAGACAGTGCATCCATGAAAATTGCTTCCATATCACCAGAGTGAGGAGGTTATGGCGAAGAGTTGAATGAAAAAGAAGTTGAACAAAAGAAAGCAGACAAGGTTCATCCCCTGAAGAAGAGGAAAGGTTTGCCTCCAAAACCTTCCTCCCGGAAGAAATCAAAGGCCAGCATGACCAAGATGCAGATTGTCCTCACCTCCAATGACTTCGAATTCCTCATAGCAGTCGTGCAAGATGCTTCACTGGAAATAACTGATAAACAAGAAGCAAAGCAAGAGGAGATGTATGATCGAATTGAGATTAAACTCTGATGGGTACAACAGGCCCTACAGTCCATCCGCGCAGTCTCCACTGTGCCAGGAGAACCAGAATTGGGAGATGAGCCAACACAACTCCACCGCCTAGCCGATACAGTCAAAGATCTCCTTTGACAAGAACAAGAATAAACAGAGCAAGCCACCCAGGCTTTGACACAAGTACAAGGACTACTCGTAGAGCAATGCAATGGTGCATAACAGGAAAAGCTTGCTCTCCAAGTGAAGTTTGATGAAGAAAAATCATAGCTACAACAAGAAAAGGAACAGTTGCTCGCGGAGCAACTTGAAGTAAAAGAAGTGGTCAACAGAGCACTTTGCTCTATGACAGTCTTAGAAATCAAGGCAGAAGACTGAGTTACACAGCAGGTGAACCAACTCCCAGAAGCCATCCAACAGCTACAACAACACATATCATATTTGGAGCTATGCACTGTACCTGAGACCCCACAAAATGTAAGAGACCAAAGAGAAGCAACCGCCCAGAGCACAGTTGAAAGTATAAAGGCTCTTACCCTGGAATGTAAGCAACTTACTGATCACAGTGCCCAGACCTATGAACAACTCACGTAGAACCCAGAATTGAAGGCGCTGGAGTCACAGCTCCAAGAGGCGAAGTATCAAGCCGAAAAGATATAAGCGCAATTGAATCCCCTGCTAGTTGTGGAAAGAATGAAGTGATCCCAAGAGCAGCGGACCACCCAACAATAGATCCACATTATCCAGAGCAGAGTTATGGAAGTAACTCAGAGCATCCAACCTGTACAAGATAAGGCCTATCAATTGTTTACAGAGGTAGAAGGCCAATGAGCAGAGCTAGAGCAGGTTGTCACTACAGCTGAACGGCATCTAGAGGGACCTATCAATGATGTAGTCATCCAAGAGTTCATTGAATAGGAGGTCGTAGCACAACAGCAAGTCGAAGTATCTTGAGCCAAGCTCGAGGCATTTGAAGCAGAACTAGTCAGACCAGACTGACTTGAGATGAGTCACATGTGAGTGTTGGGGGCCTGTTGGCCCTTGACCAAGTTTTTGGGAGATCTTTGGTCAAGTTTGACTTATTTTGGGACTTCAATATCCTGTCGAAGACAGAGCTCAAGACGAAGCAGAGATCACGGGATCTCGACCCCTTTTTGGGTCCTTTTTGGGAATTGGGATTATGTAACAGGTATGGGATGTCATCCCATGGGATTACCCATGTTTAGGCCTATTTTGTAAAGCATAAATAAGTAGCTAGGTGACATAAGTAGCCTGGCTGATAAGCTAAGTGTTAAGTGCAAGTATGGTTTGTATATGCTCTGTGCATATTGTGAGAAACTTGTAGAGCTAAGTGCAAATGGTTGTAATATATTGTGTAAGGATTTATGCTAGACCTAGCTCAGGGAAGGAGGATCTGGCGAGGTGCACGCAAATCTCCTGCCCTATGAAAAGTAGGGTTTTTGTGGCTTTGTGCATGTAGATGACTGATTGAAGCTAATAAAGAAGAAGAGTTGGTGGACGTAGCCCTAAGGTGGGGGTGAACCACATAAATATTGTTTTATTCTACTCTGTGTGATGTTCTTATGTGTTTATGTCTTTACTTGCTAAGTGCTTTGATATAGATAGATAGATCTATTTGTGCTTTGGGCTTATGTTGACCCTGGATGCTAGATCTGACCTATGTGAACTTTCTTAGTGCTCGAATCTGCTAGATCTAATCTATTTCTTTATGCTAAGTGCTTAGATACATTAGATTTGGTTGAATGCTGCAATGCTCTGTTTTATATGTGAAGTAAATATTGGTTAAATAATGATGAACTGATGGTGCTAAGTGGTCTATTAAGTATTATAATCACATATATGTATCCCAACTAAGGTTGCAGACACCTGATTCCTGCAAACACCCCTTCCTCTACCTTGGGTGAGACTTCATTTGCTTCGCAGGTGTTGCCAAAAGGGTCGGTAGTTAGGGTTTTGTTGGTGTGATGTTGTAGCGTTGAACCCTGGGTCTGCCCCTGTGCCAAGAACTCCTATCTTTGTCGAGGAGATACCTCCCACCGAGTTCTTTTTCAGTAAGAAAAGAAAGTCCATGGTGAATAAAGAAATGCACATGAGAGAGGGTGCAATGGTAAAAGGGCATAGAGTATTATTAGATGGGAAAATTTTGGAAGAAGATTTTGCTACAGAGGTGGCAGGCTCTTTAGGAGCTTTTGCAACAACCAACTTATTTTCTGTTGATAATCTGAAAGAAAGGATAAGGCAAAGGAATCAATTGATAAAACAACTGTGAGATCAAATAAGGAATGCATAGAATAATATCAAAAATGAGGTCAGCAAAGGACTCGAACAGGCAAGAGCCAATGACAAACAAGAAATCCAACAACTTCAATCTGATCTTGAAGAAGCACACAAGACTTCTCAAGCAATTCAGGGGTAGGTCATCCATCAAGAAGAATTAGTAAGGCAACTGCAATCTAAATTAAGTTCTATTGAAAGCTAGGTTGTAAATATAGTAGTGTTTCAAGCCAAGGCATTGGAAGTGCATCAGAAGCTAGAAGCAGTACAACAAAGCCTATTTTCTAAGGTAGGGATTATCCAAGATTACTTTCGGGAGATGGGTCAATCATTAGATAATATCGGTTTCAGGGAAAAAGAGGCCACTGCAGCCCGAAGCACCTTTCAAAAGGCAGTCGTATCTTCGTCTAGGGAAGAGGTGCCAGAAACTCCCAAATTAACTATCGCAGAACAAATCAGGGGTGATATCATACTAAAGGCATGGGAGGCCAATATAGCCGAGAGTAAGAAAATGGCCAAATAAATAAAGGAAGATTGTGAAGAGGCTTTTGATTTACTAGATAAAAAATCACTAAGCATTGGAAAGGACAATTATGTTGGGGTATTAGGGCAAATCAATATTATGAAGCATCAATTGGACATCAAAGAAAGCTTGAATAAAGCCCGGATTGAAATTTCACAGTTGAAATAGGTTGATGTCGCTCAAATGGATGGATGGATAGTAAATCCAAATCTACAGTTGCAATCCAAGACAGCTTGTCGAAATTACAGAGAAAGCCGTATCTTTTTTAGGCAAAGGATGCAACAGAGCCTTCCAGAATTTTAGTACAATTTCTAAGCAGATGCGTCGAGTGTCTCGACCCAGGTGAAGGAAGCATTTCAAAGAAATAATGAAGTAATACATGCATAATCGTGTTGCCAATAAGAGAAAGAGATATAAAGGAAACAAGTGGAAGGGTTCAAGTTTTTATTGTGTAATCGTTAATATCTAGGAGTAAGGAGAATTCCAACCATCTAGGGTTGGTAACCTTTTGTATAAATATAATTTCAAAAGACTTAAAGAAGGCTTTTTCCTAGCCGATTGTAATAGAGAGATCTCTCCTTTTCAAGAATTAAGACAAATGTAGACCAGAGACTCCATATTTCGTCAATCTTGAGCTATGTGTTCTTTTGTTCTTTCGTATTCCAACATCTTTATTTATATGTCTTTGATGAATGCTTAATCACAACTTAGTACAACATCTATTGTGGTTATATGTTTAATTGGTTATCTGATTGTTTATAGATTTTCCTCTGTATTTTTCTATTAGCAAATACAAGACCTATGAATTAGTTAGATTACCACACTTTATGCTTCATTAAAGGTTTCACATCTATTTTCCTTCTTCTGTGTCAAAGTCAGATTCTTATGTGATTGATTCCTCACTTTGTTAACGACTTTATATTTTTCTTTCATCACATTCATTATTTTCAAAGTTGACTCAGACACGGAAAATGACCTCTGAATTGTTATATTATTAATTTGATTTCATGATTTTTTCTCATGTAATTGAAGACAAGAAAAAGAAAACATAAAAACAACAGATTATTTAATTTTCTTTCCTCCATGACTATACTTGTGGAAAGACAGCCTAATATAGAACCTAATCTCACAGATCGGACTAGTATCACTTTGACCTTGTTTAATACCATCTTAGAAACGGCTAACCCCCAGGTTGAACTTGAAAGTTCATGGGCAGTGATTGAACAGGACATAAGCATATAGGAACATTGGGAAGCTAGGCAAAGACAACTCAAAAATCAACCATAGCTTATTTCCCTAAATAATTGACTTTCTTTTCATATTTTAAACTCTCTTTATTTTCGGATGCCTTGACATTATACTTTGAAACCTTAAGTATAAACTCAAGAACAACACACCCAATTACAATCATATTATGAACAAACACACAATCATATTATGAATAGAAACAAATCAAGAATGTAGGATAGAGACAAGTCCTGAATGAACTACAAATCAAAGGTAGACTTTGAAATATGAAGTTTGACATTTCTCACTAATTTCCCCCCTGTCAACTAAAAAGTGAGAAGTCCAGATAATGAGATATACCCCCTTTGAAAGTGGAAAAGGGTAATCAAATTGTCTTCCGTCAGACTCTAAAGACTCGATCTTCAACTCAAAAGAATACATCAACTGGGACCCGATCATACCCTATATCATCCAATCCTGAAAAACATTCATGTCTGTCAACTGTAGAAATATCTCCAATCAAGTACGATTGTACTTGTGTATAAATTCGTCGATAAGAATGCTCCAATAAATTGGATTCCAAACTCCAACGCCAATTCCCTAACCGTTCAAAATGAATATGTTTCCGCTTACTCTTCTGACACCTTACTGAGAGGTGATTTGTCTTCCCACAAAATCTGCATGGGTGAAGATCAAAACAATTTGAATTATCATGGCCAAACCGATGACAGTGTTTGCACTGTATGGGTTCTTTATCCGACTGATTATCATGATATGGAATATCTGTAGCAACATCATCATCAACAATATCCTGTACATGCTCCTTACCAATATCCTCAAGCTCTGTCTTCTTATCATCATTCAAAAAACCTCCACTCACAAAGAAAATAGGTTTGCTATAATTAGGAATATGGAAAAGGTTGTCAACATCCTTTTCATATCCTAGTCCATATCAATTTTGTTTAAAGCGTAATTCTTCCCATGGTCGAACAATTCTAATTTCTTTGCCACATTTATCTGCAACTTTTTCTGATATAGGGACTTAATCCTACTCATCTTCATGTTTATGACTGTCATCACTAGTCAATTGAGCGTCTTCATTATTTTTATCCTTAATGTCATTTTGTTTGTTGAAATCACATTGTTGGTGTCGAAGGAGATTTAACTCATCGGTTTGTTTTGAAGTTTGAACATATCAACTTTCTTGTGCGTTACTTGTAAACATGTAATCATTGTACTGAGAGTGCACTTGTTTATTGCAATTGTAGATTTTGTAGTTGAGTTAATTAATGTGTGCAATAATGTAAATATTTCTTCAATTCTTTCCATTATGTAGAATATGGAAGAGAGATGACCAATAACTTAGACACACACAAAGATCCTAATACCCCCTTATTCAATTTCAGGTAGGTCTACAACTTAAACAATAACACCAAATACAATTTTGCAAATGCAATTTGTTGGACCCCTTATAACACCTTTACAATCACCTTATAACTTCATTACAAAAAAGGGAACCCTATATAAAAGATTTGATAACCTTTTATATCTCAATTACATAAAAAAATCATAATTATCATAAGCACAAAACCTTGCCTTAATGCTCTTCACTTTACCTGCTAATCTTACTTATGTTATCAAAATAACCCTTCTCTATTGCATTTACAAAAGCAAAGCTACAAATTATAAATAATTGAATTGCATTTGATTCTTTAATGTATTGGATTCCTTCAAACTCAGAAACGATTCTTTGGGTGTCGGGTACCCAATATGGACTCTTTTAAAAATAAATAAACATTTCTTTTAAAAATAAATAAACATTTCTAACTAGTGCAAGAGATCAATATCAACGATAACAGCCATTTGGCATCCACTTTGAACTATTCCTCAAAGATTTATATGCTACAGTCTATTCCTTTTTTTAATGCCAAGATTAAATCTTACTTTTATCTTTAAAAATTAAAATAAGCCTCACATACCCTATCTTCATCAGATTGACGATTGTCGATTATCTTCATCAAATCTTCGGTTATTCATGTTTTCTCGATTTCTTTATGCAGATTCTCACGTTTCCCGCTGACTATATTCTTCTTGCAGAGGGTGATTCTTCTTACCTTGTCTCCTGGATTTTCTCCTGAAACACCTCGATTGAAGCTTAATGCTCTTATTTTCTTTCCTCTATCGCTCCACGCGATTATTCCTTGTTGACCGTGAATATTCTGTGCAAGTTTGACCCTTTATAGTTGGAGGAGCTTTCACTTCACGACCTATGCAATCAGTCGAGCCTTCACAAAACCGTAGGATCTTTCTACATTCTTTATTGTGCGTCACACGGTTTACTCTCTGCAATGTCGTCTTTCATAGGCTCTTAGACAGTACACAGAACCAAACCTTTCCTCGGTTGTGTCCGTCTCTCTCCACGCACATAGACTTCACGGTTTCAATAGGAAACATTTACTCGGCAATTGCTTCTTCCTCATCTACCATGGTATTACCAGGCACTAAAAACTATAATGCTAGGTTCATATGATAAATTACTAGGTTCATAAGATCAATATCATGCTCTGATACTACTGTTAGATTCTAATGAAGAAAAATGCAGAAACATAATGGAAATAAGTGAAGCAATGACAAAAAGATAAATAGAATATTGATAGAAAATGCATACTCTATAATCATTAATGAGCAAATAATAATGTACATAAACCTACATATATAATACAAAATACCATAACTATTATGTAACTGTATAACAGTTAGGTAAACTAACAGAATCTTCTTCCATGTAGACGCTCACGAGGATCACGTCAAAAATAACGCTTACCACGAGGGAGGAAGACTTCAGGAGACTGCTAATCAAGAACCAAGTTTCTGTGGAGACCCTAACCGCAGAGCCATTTTCCCAAAACTCATCGACCAAAATCACTAGGCTTGGAATTGTCCTTCATGAGGTTTATTGAGTATCGCACTAGAGGCAGTTTGTTCTCAGATCCGCTGCTTAGATCCCTATGTACTGCTCCAAATATTAAAACTTATGAAGCTAACTCTCTTTAACGTAATAATTGAAAGAATACCTTTTTAGGATGAACAACTTTGTATGATGATGAATACGTTGTTGTATTGCAGAATCGTAAACCCTGGTTGAGAATCTGGTTGAGATAAAACCCTGGCTCAGATTCTGTCAGTGATAAAACCCTAGCTCGTAAAGAACTCATCGCGCGATAACCCTAGCAAATCGAGCCGAAACCCTACGCTCTCCCCAATCCGCTTCATATCTTTTATCTGCTACTAGGGTTTCTCTAGGGTTTTGACGCAGGTCTTAGGCTCTTGAGCAAACACCAACCCTTTCACGCGAGATTTGAAGTTGTAATTAAAATAGAATTTAGAATTTTCAAAGTAGTTAATAGAGATTTTTTTTTTTTAGCAAAAAACTTATAAAATCCTATTTTCATGATATGATTAAACAATGAGTAAAAATTTTACTTTAATAATCTGAAGAAAGGTTAACAAAGATACCTTGTGGGAAAAAAAAGTTGAGTATAGTATGACCAAGTTTAGCTAGAAATATAGTGGATATTTTTTTTTATAGATATTATATTGACAATGTCATTAATATCAAATATAAAGAATTTAATTACTTTAATCAATAAATTAATCTCATTCTAATTTATTTATGTGATTTAAGTTTTTAGCCTTATTCAAATTTGATTTTTTTTATATATTTTATTATTTGTAAATATCATTTATTATTATAAACCTTAGTGTAAAGTAGATTGACATTTATATCCAAATTTTTAATCTAAATTTCTAAAAACACAAATAACATAATTTTAAATCAAATCTAAAGTATGTTTTCTCTAATATCACTTTTCACCTCCATCCTCATCATCACTCCTATCCTTTTATGTTTTCTCTAATATCACCCTCCTCCCCCTCCCAAATATGAGGGTGAGAGTGGAAGATGATATTAGAGAAAACATTAATATGTTTTCTCTAATATCACCCTATTATCACCCTCATATGTTTTCTCTAATATCACTCCACCCTCACCCCCAACCACACTCAATTAGAGAAAACATATCCACTCTCATATGGAGTGGGAAGTGGTATTAAAAAAAACATGCCCTCACCCTCCATATACATTTATGTAAAAAAAATTAATTTAAATTCATTAAAACACAACTAACATAATTTCAAATCAAATTTTAAAAAGAGGAATTAAAAAATAAATACAATGTTTAAAGAATAAAAATACTTGTACAAAGTGTCTCACTATTAATAGATCCATATATTAAATACTGGTAATTAATATAAGTAATTATAACTATTTCTTATAACTATAGTGAGTATATATAATTATAACTAAAATTATTGTCCAATAGGTGCACTTTCCAATAGGTGATGTTGAAAGAAGTCATTTTAATGTGGTGTTTATTGATTGCTAATTATGGTATTAGGTTGCTAATTAGGTTTTTGATGATGTGGTATTAGAATTAATGTTAAATGGTTTGATTCTCAAATGGTTTGATAAATTGTGATTTAAAAGATGTAGCTTCCAATAAGTATCTTTAATTTGATCATTAATATTACAATGGTTATAATGTTAAATGGTTTGATAAGTTATGACTTAAAAGATGTAGCCTCCAACACATATTTTTGATGTGACTATTAATATTTCAATGGTTATGGTGGATTTCCAAATCCTTATTAGTTTCTTATTCTTTCTTTTCAACTTTTTTTTTTTTCCTTGGAAATATCTCAGTAATCTTTCTACTTGAAACCACTTGTTTGTCCTTTATCATTATTTATATTCTCAGATATTATACTTACACTATCTTGTGTAGACCATCAATATAATTAAAATAATAAATAAATAAATAAACCTAAGTATAAAATAAATAGAATATATAACTTGTGTATTTCCAAATTCAATACAGTGAGCATGAGCAAACAACCAGATGGAATCTTATTTTCCAAATAAATAGATGTGTTTTCCTTTCCTTCATAGGGACTTTGGGATAAAATTGGTCATGTCTACATAATTATAAATGAGTTTGACTCGGAAATAATTATGAAAAATAATAATAATAATATAAATAGATTATGTTTTTAAGATCGATAAACCAATTAAATTTTAGTAGACGTTAATGATCATCATCATAATGCATTGCTCAACAGTAAGTTAACTGAATTAGATTGAGCAATGCCCTCATTTTAAGACAGAAAGCACATTGGAAATTACAAAATGTATATGAGCAGAATGGTTTCGTAGATTTTAGTTACACCACACAACCCTAAGCCTGTATGTATGCAAATTGTTCTGCAAGTTGGATTGTAGGTGGAAGATGTGGAATGCATCCTTGTACATTTTACACAATTTCCAGCTCCATGGCTCGGATAATTGTAAAAAGTTTCCAGCTCGAAAAGGTCCTCAGATTGCTTTGAATACGCTTTTGCCACCTCTTGCCTGTCCCTATTGATCCACACTCTTCCTTTGTTGTATAAGGGCGAACCCTACTGCACAATAACTTCAGGTACCTGCAATAATAGAAAATTATTATCAGAAAGTTCATATCGCAATTTGGATGTAAGGTCTGAGCTACGATAATGAAATCAGATTAATTTGACCTGATAATAATCACACAGAGCTTACCTCTGAAATCCAATATAGCGCCATGAAAGAGAAGCAATAATGAATGGTTGATCTGGGAAAGTAAAAGGATCCGGGAATTTGGAACCCAGCAACAAAATAGGGAGAACGGACAGGCCGGTCCAGCAGATTGAAGTGGCAGTTAGTCCTTGGAGGTCAAATTGTAATTTTTAATTTAATAATTTAAGTGATAGTTAAATTGTAATTTTCAATTGTTTAAATTGTAATTTTAAATATATAAAAAAAATCATATTTGGAAAAAAAATTATTCATTTGAATTGTGGAATCTCAATAGGATTCCAATAATTGATATATATAATTTTATCAATTTTTTAATTTTTTTTTTAAATAAAATTGATTTAAAAATACAATCAAAATCAACAATTAATATATACAATTTTATCAATTCTTTTAAATTTTTAAATAACACTAATCCAAAAACACAATCAAAATATTTTTAACAACATAACTACAACAACAGTAAACACCGCACAACCTCGCCTTAAACACCCTTGGAGTTAACATGCTTCCATTCTTATGATTCAATTCTAGAGGATCCCCATAATGGTGGCCATGTTCACTCGCGCTTGAGTAATCAATAAATAGATGATAAATGTTATATCCCTTGTTATATGTACCTTTCAATCTGAAATGTCCATTCAAGAATGTATAGTTTGTATGTAATATTTATTATTTGTTTATTAAGAATGTATATTTTAATGTATGTAATATATTATTTTAATGTTAATATTTGTTATTGGTTTATTCAAGAAAATATATTTTAATATATGTAATATTTATTATTAGTTTATTAAGAAAGTATATTTTAATATATGTAATATTTATTATTTTAATGTTAATATTTATCATTAGTTTATTTAACAATGTGTATTTTATGTATGTAATATTTATTATTTTAATGTTAATATTTATCATTCTATATTCTATATTTAATATTGGATATATAATACTTATTTTTATTTCTTACAATGTTATATATTTTTAAATATAAAATATTTTAAATTTAATATTGTATATTTTAATATATGTGATATTTATTATTTTGTTGTTGAATATATATTAACATTTGTTATTTTATTGTTATATATATATATATATAGTCACTTGGAGAAAGATGAGATTCTTTTGGATTATTTGGAGGATCTTGCTCTGTTCTCAGTTATTTGGATCACACTTCCTTCCCCCTCCTCCATGTTTCTACGTTCCCTCATCGTCATCTCACTCGTCCCGTCTACCCTCTATGCTCCACTCCACATCCCCTCTCCTCCCTTTCCCCACCTTCCCACCTCTGTCACATCCCTCAGTGTTCCTAGTACTTCCCACATTCAAAACGTCCTATCTCCCCTTCCTCAATCCCCCCTTCGTATTCTGATGGTGGATCACCCACTTCCAGTCATCATGCCCCCCTCCCTCTTTCCTTCCTTATATGCTTCTCCCCCTTTGGTCGAGCCTTCCCCCACCTCCAGCTTCATCGTTGAGCTCCTCATCGAATCTCATCTCTGTGATGACATGCAACATTCTCCCTTGCCCAAAAATCTAAGTCCCCACCCCCCAGAATTAAAAAAATGTCTAAAGAGGAAATAATGCACCCTTTCGGTATCTCTAGGAGCAGAGGTGTAGGTAAAATATTTAGCCAGCATGGAGAAAATGAAACTAGTAGGTAGATTTTCCAGAAAGCATCCTTCTGTGGACAGTATAAAAAAATGGACCTCCTGCACTTTTTCCATTAGGCTAGGTTATTATCCAGTCAACCTCGTCTTGAACAAAGGTTGGCTTGTGTGGACCTTGAGATCTGAACAGGATTCCATGAAAATCCTCTCTGGAAGCTCGTCCTACGGGGCACGAGCGTTGTTTTTGAAGAAATGGTCAGCCTCCTTCAATGCTAACACTGAGAGACAGGACATCACTCCTATTTGGGTATGTTTACAAGACCTCCCTCTCATCTTTTGGACTGAAGACATATTCAAAATCATTGGAAACTCATTGAGAAAATCTATGGAAGCAGATTTTTCTTTGTTCAAATTGGCTACATGGCAATGGTGTGCATCCTAGTTGGAATTAAGCTCTTTGAAGTGTTATCGGACTCCTTAATTCTTCATCACCAAGGAAAGGAAATCTCCCAAGACCTAGATTATGAATGCATTCCCTTCAGATGTAGGAGAGTCCACACTTATGGCCACCTCGTTGTGAACTACTCCAAACAAGAATCCAGATAGAAGTGGGTTAAAAAACCTGACTCAGATAAATCTTCCTCGACATCTTCACTCAAGTATTCAAAAGCAGCGTAGTTGTCTCCCATGTATATCTCCCCTCCAAGGATGGCCTCTCCAATTCCTGAAGATCACAAGGCGTCGCCACCAACATAAAGGGTTCCATTCATCTCTCAATCAACAATTTCAATGGAGTTTACATGTATGCACTTTATCTCTTCTCCTCTCTTT
>ML811558.1:69959-88535 GCA_009831015.1 Picea engelmannii | reverse complement strand
TATATATAATTTATTAATTTTTTTTAATTTTTTTTTAATAAACAATGAAGATACCCGTAATGTTAGAATGATGGTCATGTTTACACATTATTATTATTCATTATCTAATATGATGCACGATTTACTATCATAAAAATGGTAGCATGTACAACTTTCAAGCCTATAGTTTTCAGAGTATAATGATTTTTTCATATATTTTAGATTTTAACATAAATTCTATAAGATATATTTATCAACATTTTGAATCAAGATGTAAATTTCTCGAGGTAGTATGGGAAAGAAGTCAAAATTATGGTTACAATAGAGTGTGAAATCAATTTATTTATCATAGAAACCTTACACAATTAAATGAGAGAAATTGAATATCTTCAAGTTTTTACAAGTGATTGTGAGTTTAGTTAAAAATTCTAATTCAACTATGCAGTAGAGGAGGTAAAAGAAGAACTTTCAGGCCAACAGAACCAACGAGAAGCTTACACTCATCATGTCTTTATTCAATGATAATGCTTATTGTGTTTCAATTTTTTCTTGATATTAAGAGCTTCTTAAACAATTTATACTAGTAGTCGCTATCCAAAATCCTGTTAAAGATTGATATGTTTTTATAATTAGTAAACTTCAAATTTTGGAGAATTTTTGATAATTTTTTTTGGAAAACCATCTTATATTAGAGAAGGAAAAGAAGAACTTTTAAGTCAACATAGAAAACCAATGAAAATCTTACACTCATCATGTCTTTATTTAATCATGTCTTTATTTAATGATAATGCTTATTGTCTTGCAAATTTTCCTTTGATATGAAGAGTTTTTTAAATAATCTATATTAATAGTAGCTATTCAAAATCATGTCAAAGATTGTTATGTTTTTATAGTTAGTAAACTTCAAATTTTGAAGAATTTTTGATCAGTTTTTTTTGGAAAACCATCCTATATTTGCATTGTTATGGTGACTAGTGAAACTACACCAACTTTCTAATACAATGTAAACTCATTTTTGTTAAAAAATTAAAATAAAATAAAAAACATTTTAAATATACCCATGAATAATTGAACTTTCTATTTTCATTTTTCTACTAGGTGAGGTGGATGTAACTTATAAATCTAATTAAATAAGCAATAGTATAAATGTATTTTAATCCAACCTAATAAAGAAATACGTTTATTTAATAATGATAATGATGAATGTTAACTTCCACTAAGACCAAGTTTTAAGAGAAACATTCCTAGATCACTATAATTTTCATGAATTAAAAGGTTAAGAAAGTTGGTATTGTAAAAAATATTTTGAAATTGTGATCTAATGTGGGTGTACATAAGACATTGTAAAAGAAAGTGGTTTTCATCTTCAACCCTCTTAATATCACAAAGATGGAAAAATATTTCAACCCACTACATTTTGGAAATTGTCTAGTGTCTTGTTTATTTATGGATATAGTGAGAGTTTGTTCTTATTAAATAGTAATGCTCATTTTCTTTTTTGATCTTCTAGATTAGAGTTGATTGTCTCCTTATACTATCTTAATTTTCTTTTATCCTCTAATTCTTTATCACATCACAATTTCTCCTTCAATTTAGACATAACAATATTTTTGATATTATCATTATTCTAAGTAATGACCTCTTCCTTTATTCGCCAATGATTTAGCCAAGATTTGTCATCTTTATGTCACCCCAGCTTGAGCCTTAGGTGGTTTTGACTAGAGTTTGAAGAAATATTAGTAAGCATCTTGTCTTACATGGTGTTTATCTTGTTCTTGTACATTACATACCTTGTCATAGCCATGCTCTCAATGGAGGTAAGACACTTCTATGAGAAGGATATGATAGAGTGTATTGCCTTTGATTTTGAGATTATAATTTACAAAACACTTTTTCATTTGCTCTATCTTTCTCCACATTCTCTAGAGATAATGCAGTCCTAAACTTCACAACCATATAAGATAACATGAATGACGAGTCTCAAAAATGAGTTTATTCTTATCATGTATCCAAAGGTCCGTTGATTTACAATTGTTTTCAAGTCCATAATAATCTTTTCACCCTCCATTTATCAATTTCTCAATGGTATAGTTCCAATCAAGCTTGTGATGAAGATTGATTCCAATATATTTGTATGAAGTTACTTCTTCCAAGTTATTGTTATCATACACAAAATTATTCTAAGTGATATTTTTGGATTTAATTATCATAACCTTCATTTTTCATTGTTAACAATCATAACTATACTAGAGCAAAAATCCTGGAGGATTTTTAGTTGCTTATTGAGATCATAGGGACTACTCGCCATAAGAACAATATCTATGATATAAAGAAGAAGGATGATGATTATACCAATGAGATTCGGGCCGATACAACCTACTTCTTCCAAACAACCCTCTAACTTGTCAATGTATATGTCAAAAAGAGTAGGGGATAGAGGTCAACCTTGCTTAACTCCTATATTACAATCAATTTCTCCGTGCAAGTCCTTACTTCTTAAACTTGGCAATAATGTTCTTGTACAACCTTACCACAATAATGCTCATATTGAAAGGAAAATGTGTCTCTTTTAACATATTCCAAAGGTTAGTCTTGGGCACAATATCAAACCCTGTAAATTCTAAAGTCAACCAAACAACATAGGATATTGGTTTTATTATTGCAACACTCCTCTGTGATCCTATGTGTAACAAGGTGGTCCAAAGTTGAATGATATCTTCTAAATTTGGCTTGACCTTTAACTCTTTTTCCTTGGATTTGTAGCCATACATTGATCTTCTTTTCCAAAATAATTCCATATAACTTGGCTAAAAGGGGGTTAATCACAATGACCCTATAATTAGAGGGATTTTTTTATCCCCACTTTTAAAAATTAGGTACAATGTGGTTTTGGGTCGAGGGTTTAAGGAAGTCTTGCTTCACTGCTAAATTTAATATGTGACACTCAGTAAAGTGCACACATATCATGTTAGTTTGGTATCTTACTTCTTAATTCTATGCTCACTTGTATCATTTTTTCTTAATTACGACGAAAGGCATACACCTATTGACTATGGGCACATTTAATAGGTTTTTAGTGTTTAATCAGTTTTGTATGGACAAATTAAATATTGATGGAATATTCTTAGTAGTCCCAATAAATCAATGGTTGTGATTTCAACCACTAACTTCCTCACTATTATAAAGACATCAGTTTACATGTTTATTTTTTTACTTTTACTTAATCATATTTAAAATTTACTGTGGTGGCTAGCTGATTGCCACGTATGAGTGATTAGGGTTTCATTTTCTAGACCAACCTAAACCTTTGGCCTTCACCAACCACGTTCTAGACACACTCCCTCCTTCCAACCAACTCCTTCCATCCACCTCTAAGTTGTTTCTCTTTCCCGACAATTCAGATTTTACAATCCATCTTTTTACAAACCGTCCTTTCGATGTTTACCAGCCACATGTGGCTGTGCTAGTATAGTACAGAGTCAATTGATTACTAGACGTTACTTTCTTATAAGCGACGAGACAATGCAGGTGACCGTTACTTTCTTATAAGCGACGAGACAGTGCAGGTGACAAGTCGCGAAGGCGGGTTGCGGTGGAGAAGCGCCGCCGCCTTTTCTGCAAATACTTCGAAAAACTTGTCGGTACATTCCTTGCCAATGTGGGTTTCAACCAAACTGCCCACGAAGCTCTTCACCACATTTGATTTCATTAACCCAAACATCCTGGGGTCCCTAATATACTCCTCAAAATTCTCCTCACCCATGCTTGGCACCCCCTCGCAGACTTGCAGGCTCTCCATTTCAAAATCACCACAGTTCTCCACTGCATGTCTCAGCTCATCTGCACTAGGGAAATACCATGGAAGATTGAAAGAGTCTCTCAGATCGGAACTGATAATCCCCTGCATATATCACAACACCCACATAATGCATTATATATAGATCTTCTTTGTTCTATTAAGTATAAATGATTCGTAAGAATTTAAGGGTTATTGTCTGCCATGCCTGTGTGACAAGCTCATCCCATGTATCTTCAAAGTCCTGTCCACAGAATTCGATTCCCACTGATACCCGTTCTGTAGGAGGGAAACTATTCGGCCTCACCATCATACACAAGAACATAACGTCTCCCGGTGCCATCTCCTGTGCTCTACAGTTCATGAAAGCGTTGAGGTCCTTCTTATATTGCTTTGAATACACTTCTACCACCTCTTGTCTGCCCCTGTTGATCCACACTCTTCCTTTGTTGTATAAGGGCGAACCTTTCTCTACAATAGCTTCAGGCACCTTCAAAATAATAACATTATTATCAGAAAGTTCATATAGTAATTTGGCTTTAATGTCTGAGCTACGATAATGGAAGCAGACTAATTTGGCCTGATAATAACCATGCGGAGCTTACCTCTGAAAGCCAGTGAAGCGCCATGAAAGAGAAGCAGACATGAATGGTCGATCTGGGAAACAGAACGTTGTAAAAGGATCCGGGAAACCCAGCAACAAAATAAGGTGAACGGCCAGGCCGGTCCAGCAGATTGAAGAGCCCATTAAAATCATTAGAGCTCAAATAAAAAAAGTAAGCCTGGAACTCCGGCACTGAAACCCCGCCATTCCCACATAGACTTGTGATGGTTTTCACAACAAAATCAACATCTAATACCGTGTTTGTACCTGTAGCACAGCCAAGATCTGCGATTCGGAGAGGACCCTCCTATGGGAATGTGAGCTTCTGAATGGTGACCTCAAAGAGGGGTTGCAATACATGGAAAACATGTCTCTGCCTGTAGGAGTTCTCGGCATAACTTGCATCACCATTGCCGGAGTACATGTGAAGAACTCTGTGGAGATTGATGCCGCTGCTTTTCACATGTTGTGGACTACCATCATCATTTGTCATTTTCGGAATGTCACTGTAACTGGGGTGGTTCTCCATGCCTCCGATCTCTATTCAATACGAGATAAGCTTGCTAAGAAGCTTTAGCACGAGAAAAGGAAATGCAGCAAGGTGGTTGAGAGCCAACTTTCAACCATGTATATAATCAGTAAAACATTTTGGCTGAAATTGTCGTCTTCATACATGTGAGCGTCAAGTAGGTGATATTTCTCAATTAAAAAAATTCATCAAATGTACTAGGCAGGTGAAAGAGTCAAATGTCAAAATGGTTAGGTGAATAGTAATGGTTTTGATCACATGGTTTTGATGACTTTGGTTTTAGAGTTCATGGATTGTATGTTATTTGATTGATTGATTTTAATAACATTCACCATTTTGAATAGCTGAATGGACCAAGAAAATAACAGCCCTAACTCATCTTCTCACTCTTTTCTATGTTGGATCTTTCACTATAAATCTTGACTAGAAGACTAGCAATATGGTTGATCTTATTCCGGTCAAATCTCTCATGCATGTTGTCAACCTTTAAGTTGTTTTCTTACTGTGAACCCTTATAGTAGAATAGACAAATTCTATCATCCCAATCTTCCTTGGGTACCCTCCACCCACTGGTCTCATCTAAGGTGATGTGAAGGTCTCATCTAAGGTGATGTGAACCAGTTCTCGGCTCTTCAACTAAAAACCTTGTTTTTCCTTTCATCGTTGCCCCTAAATATGTTTTCTCACTATGATCACAATTTGGGTTAACCTTAGTATGTTTTTTTACACCCATTGTGATCGGTCCACATGACAGTCCCAAATTTTTCAATCAAGAACTTTTATATCTCTTCTTTGGTGTTAGAACATTCATGCAACTTGATATTCCACTAACTCAACCACTTTTATTTTGCTTCATCCAAGTTTTCTTGCTAGTGTCTAACTCCTCCTCCAGAGTTAACTTGTTGCTTATCCATGTTTTCCACCTTCTTTAAATAGCTTATTAATTTGATTATTATTATCCCCTCCACCGAAAAGTGAATGTTTTAGATTGCTTCTGAATGAGTAAAATATTTACTTTAATATTGTAAACAAAGGTTAACTAAGATATATGGTAGAAAAAAAAGGGGTGGAGTATAGTATGACCAAAACTTGAAATATTGTTGATCTTATAGAATTTCTTTTATAGATACATTATATTGATAATGTCATTAATATCAAATATAAAGAATAACTTATTTTAATCAATAAATTAATCTCATTTTAATTTCTTCATGTGATTTAAGTTTTTAATTTTATCTAAACTTTATTTTTTATATATATTTTATTATTGTAAATATGATTTAGTATTATAAATCTTAATGTAAAAAGTTTAGATGAGTTTAGAGTGATGCCATTTTAGAGGGCAAACATTTTCTTCTGACCTCTTTGTTGTGGGGGCCTGGGTGTTTTTAATGTTTTCTTTGGGGAGAGAGCATGATCAAGAGGGAGGTTTACTAGAGCGTCTCAATTCATGAGGCATTTATTGTAGTAGTGTCTGGTTAGGTGTGTGTTTTAAAGTTCACTAGGCCTAGTCATGTCAGGGTTAAGTCTTTGCGGAGAGGTTAATGTCATTTTATCCTTTTCCACTTCAGAGCTCCTGTTGTCCTCTAGTTAGTTGCTTGATAGGTGGTGTTTGTAGAACGTTTCAGTGATGGAAGTTGAAGTCACTGCACTTATGAGTGCAGATGATGAAACTATATGGAAGCGCATTGGTCTTTTTAATTCAAAGGTTGAGTACATTGCCACACAGTCTGTCAAGGGGACTTTTCAATCTGTGCGGGATCCGAGACTGCCTCGAAGTTTACCAAATCTACAGGAGGATGGTGTATTAGCACTAGAATTGTTATCAAGTGCAAAGTCTAAACAATTTACTAGTCAACTCCCTTTAGTGAACAAGAAGCGAGTGTTTGAGCAGTTCGATGATCTTTACAGGAAGTAGGGACATCCATAACGCATGTACAGTCGGAGAGACCAGGGTCGCCTAAAGTAGAGGAAGGAAAATAAGACGAAGAGGATATTTGTTATGTGTTCTGATAT
This sequence comes from Picea engelmannii, assembly GCA_009831015.1. Lineage (NCBI taxonomy): Eukaryota > Viridiplantae > Streptophyta > Pinopsida > Pinales > Pinaceae > Picea > Picea engelmannii. Next base: position 81,611 of record ML811558.1, on the reverse strand, counting down.
CGGGTTGGAAGAGGAATGCACCATGGCCCTGTGTATGCTCGTCGGGAGACTTTCCTATCCAAAGCTCTATCATATGCCTCTTGAAGAGTGGGTAGCCACAAATTGGAAACCGCTTTTAGGCTACAGTCTAGAGGTTTGCTACCTTTCTCAAGGTTGATTCGGGTTTAGGTGTAGGACCTTAGAGGATGCCTCATTGATACTGGAAACTTTGTGGGTGTTGGATGGCGGGAGCATTATGTTAAAGAGGTGGCGAACAAATTTCGACCCCTCTTGGGAGTACTTTCAACTCTGACACCTATGGGTGTTAATCCCTGGCCTACCACTACAGTGGTGGAATAAGCGGGCTCTTGTGGATGTGGCAAATAATTTAGGCAAGTTTATAGTGGTGGTTGAACTTGCTCTTGTAGCACTAGATAAACGCATTTGCAAAGTGCTGGTAGAGATAGATATTCATGCAGGGCTTCCGGAGACTATTGAGATAGAGTAGTGTGGTATGGTGAGGATTCAGAGGGTTGATTTCATGGGTATCCATTTTCGTTGTTCGCGTTGCTGACAAACTAGACACCTACACAGGGATTGCCTCAAGGGCTATGTTGAAGAAGTATCTTCTAACTCCTCACTGCTCCAAAGACCCACCTGCGAAGATCCTTCGTCGGTAACTTCGAGTGACTGGAACGATTACAACACAAGATCCGAGTTTGACAATAGCGGCGGGACTGAGTGTAGCTTCTCAGGTAAGTTAAGAACTCTCTGTCATTCACTTTTTTTTCTCTTACCTCTTGAGAAAGGGATACATTGGATAAGATTGTTGGGTCAGGGGCAGACTGAACCAAGAACTCGGAGCCTTTTGATTCATAGGATTTGGACTCCCTCCCATCATTGTTTCCTCTTGTTACTCCATGAGACTCTAAAAGGATCCCTTCTTCTGGTGTTGAACAGACTGGAGGCCCGGAACCCTTTAGTTTGCCTTTGGGTCTATCAGATTGTCTTACTCCTATTTTTTTGGAGCCTCCCACTTTATCGTTGCCTCCAACCAAGGTTGACATTGCGTGTGGTGGGTTTGATGTTAGTACTTCATTTTCGAGGGAATGTCCCTCTGAGGGTCAATGCCCGTTACCTAGTAATGAACAGACTCTACGTGCAAATTTTGTTGTCCTTAGTTCTACAGAACAGGAACATCAATGAAGCTCGGGTTTGAGGGGGATGGAGATGGGTGAATGTTCACTCAGTTCAATCTTGGATTCCTTAGTTCTTGCGCTACAGGAGCTCCCCAAACCGCTTCCTCTTCTTGCTTTCATAGGTAAGACTGTTGTAACACATGTATTGACTGAAGACCCATTGAAAAATGCTATTACTTCGAGCAGGGATGGACCAAGTGCTTCTGTTTGTAAGGGTTTTTCTTAGTCTAGAGGATTGGATTGCGAGATATCTCTCATTCAAACTCGAAGTGCTTGGAAGTAAGTTGAGTTAGTTTCTCCGGACTCGGATAGTATTTCTACCTCAGTTACTGATCATGGGGCGCTTAGAGGCATCAAAGCCCTATCACGCGCTAAGTTGTGATTTTGTTTCCTCTTAATATCGGGGGAGTGGGGGGATCCCAAAAATTGGCCTCTGTGCGATGACTTCTCTAAATTACTCTGTCGTACATTATCTTCTTGCAAGAGACTCCGGTTGACGAAACTAGGTCTAGAACTTTCATTTCGACTCTTAGACCTGATTGGTATACATCAACTATGAGTTCTGTGGGAAAATCAGGGGGTTTGTTGGTGGCAGCAGTCAGCGTAAAAAATATTCTTTCAAACTAAACTCGTGGTGGTTATATGAAGAGGATTTCACTCAGATTGTAAATGAATTTTGGAAGGATCCAAAATATCTGCAACAACCATGTCTTCAAAGGAGATTGGTTTGGAAGCTAAAGAGTTTTAAAGAAATAAAAAAAAATGGGTGATTCAGATTAAAACTCAGTCTTCTTTAAAACTAGGACAACTTGAATCAGATTTACAGTTGTTGTATCAGAGTTCATTAACAGACTTAAACAATCAGGAACTGACTGGCCAAATAAAAGAGCTGGAAGAAAAGAGATTGAAAATATTAACAGCAGAAGAAGACTTATGGAGACAAAGAAGCAGGGCGATATGGTTAAAGAGCGGTGACCAGGATACCAAATTTTTCCATCACTTTACTAGTGATAGAAAAAATCAAAAATAGATTTGGGAAATCCAAAATGAGACAGGCCAGGAAGTTTCGAGTAAAGATGAATTAAAATAAGAGGTTGTTAAATACTTCAAAAACCTTGTCTCGGGTTCAGGCATCCTCAGAGAAGATCAAACTATTTTAGCTAGTCATTTTCCCAGTTTGGTTATAGTGGAAGATTCTCTTCTTTTAGAGAGAATGTGCAAAAAAGAGGAACTGTTGAATATTCTAATGGCTTTTACAAAAGATAAAAGTCCAGGCCTTGATGGTTGGACTGTGGAATTTTTCCTCCACTATTTTGATCTGGTTGGGGAGGATATACTAAGGATGTTCGAGGAATCTAGGAGGAAGGGAGAGGTTATAAACGCTTTAAATTCCACTTTTCTTGTTCTTATCCCGAAAATAAATAAATCGTTAACTTTTGGAGATTTTCGACCCATCTCTCTTTGTAACCTTTGCTATAAAATTATTACTAAGATTCTGGAAAATAGGCTTCGACTTATTCTTTCTCACGACATGTCAGAAGAACATCTAGGATTTCTACATGGAAGACATATTATAGATGCATTTGGCATGGCACAAGAATCCCTTCATAGTATTAAGAAGAAGAATTTAAAGGCTCTCATCTTAAAACTTGATCTAAAAAAGGCATACGATTATATCAACAGGGATTTCTTAAGATTGATCCTTATCAAAACCGGTTTTGGTTTGTTGGTAATAAACTGGATAATGAGTTGTGTCACTTTTGTAACTTTTGCAATTTTGGTTAATGGGGAGCCGACAAACGTTTTTCACAGAAGCAAAGGGCTTAGGCAAGGATGTACGTTGTCACCACTATTATTCATCCTGGTAATGGAGGGTCTTAGCATTCTTCTGAAGAAGGGTAAGGCCACAGGGAAGTTGACAGGTGTGAAAGTAGTGAGGATTGTTAATATACTTCATATTTTATTTGTCAATGATGTTTTGATAATGTCTAGAGAAAGTATCGAGGAATGAAAGGAGATAGCGAGAATTCTAGAGACCTTCATAAGCGCTACTGGTCTTGAGATAAATATTGAAAAATCATCTTTTCATGTTGTGAGCATGGATGATTACAGTATGGATCCTTTTAAAGATCTTTTTCCCTACAACTTCTTTCCCCTTGATGTAGGCTTCAAGTATCTGGGTTACTTTCTCAAGCCTTCTTGCTATAAACTGGAAGACTGGCGTTGGCTCATAAAAAAGTTTGAACGAAGAATAGATCATTGGTGCAATCATTGGCTTACTCTTGGAGGATGTTTTGTTCTAATAAAGGTTGTTCTAGAGAGCCAACCAATCTATTGGATGACCTTGGTTGTGGTTCTGATTTCAGTTTTAGTAAAAATACGACAACTCATTTTCTCTTTTTTATGGTCAGGTTATAGTGAAAGGAAATGTATGCACCTGTGCAATTGGGAGACGATTGTAAGGCCAAAGAAAGCGGGAGGATGGGGCATGAGAAACCTATTCTTTTTCAACAAAGATTTAGCGGCTAATACCTTGTGGAGAGTGCTGACAAAAGCATGTATTTGGCATAATGTTATTAAGGATAAATATTTACCATATTGCTTGATGGCAACATGGTTCAGGTTGGTCTTTAGAACACAAGGGTTGACGTCTTCGATTTGGAAAAATTTGATAAACGTGATCCCGCTTATAGATCATTGGTTTTGTTAGAGGCCGGGTAATGGTTTGGCAATCCAGGTTGGCAGAGACTGTATCATGGGATTGGGTAAGCAGTCCATCTTATGGTCTGGTCTTATTGAGGCCTTAAAACTTCAGGGTGTCACCTATCTGTACTAGGCTCTTAATACTGCAAGGACTGATCATCTTAGCTCCTACTGGAAAGAGGGAGCTACACTTGGGCTCTCGGGTGTCTTAGCAAATGAATGGGAATAGAACCAGAGTTTCCTCCTTGGGGCAGGTATACAAATTTTGGAAAGAGAGGATGAACTTTTGTGGGTGGGAGGAGACAAGTTGGGGATCCTCTCGATAAATAATTTATACAAGGCTTTGGCGGAGCTCTTCTGGCACCATTCTACTATAGGATGGAGGTACAACTTATGGAAGTGGAATGTCGCTCTAAAAATAAAACCCTTTTTTTGGCTCATCCTGGGAAACAAAGTCCTCACTTGGGAGAACTTGGTAGCAAAGGGGTGGGAAGGACCGAGCATTTGTACCCTTTGTGCTAGAGGTTAGGAGACCTTAAACCACTTGTTTATTCACTTTCATTTCACCCATCAAGTATGGATTCACCTTTCAAGGATTCTCAAGATTTTATTCTTGTGGGATGGGCTATCAGTCGAAGAATGTATTGAGTCATGGTCCTTGAAGTATCCGACTATGGTTGAGCTACCAACCATTGTTTGTTGGTTTTAATGTACAGAGCGAAACAAGGAACTATTCAATAATGAGACAATTTCTACTTTTGCTATGGTTTTCAAATCCTCAGGAACTTTTAATGCATGTGATTCATCTCGAAAAGGACCTAAATCTCGGAGGATCTTGATTCCTCCTAAGTTGCAGCTTACGGTGGGGTGGTTCGATGGCGCGACTTCTGTCGATGGATCACAAAGTGGAGCGGGAGGTATTATCAAGATTAATGATTCGACTTTATATAAATGGACCTTCAACACTGGCCCTGGGACAAACAATAGAGCTGAGCTACTGGGCGTCTGGGTTACTCTTGTCCTGGACGTAAGATTACACCTTACAGATTTGCAGATAATTGGGGACTCAAAAATCATTATTGATTGGTGCAATGGAAGAGGGAGACTCCAAATTTTGGCGTTGGAAGGATGGAAGGAACATATTAGAAAACTGAGCACTCACTTTGGAGTGATCACCTTATCCATGCCTAGAGAGAATTCAATATGGAGGCGGATGACCTATCGAAGAAGGCTCTCAAAGATCATCATCATCATGGTACTATTTACTACACTCAATGGGAAGAGAACAACAAAGGGCCTACTAGGAGCTTCAAAGTTTTCTAACTGATGCTAGAGTATCTTCATCGAAAGACTAGTTTTTACAATTAGTATGAGAAGAAAGTCGAAAAAATATAAAAAGTAAGGGATCTTTAGAAAATCCCTCGGTTGCTATATCAATAGCTCTAAACTAAAAATTTTGTAAAGGAAGAAAAGTACGCTTATAGTTTTCCTTGATAGTTTTAAAAGTTATTTCAAGAAATATAATCCTATTATATTTTGCTAATATAATGAACAATTTTCTTTTTGGAAAAAAAATCTTAATTTAAAGTGGATTCACATTTATATTAAAACGTTTAATCTAAATTTATAAAAACAAGAATAATACAATTTTAAATTAAATGTGAAATTGATTTACATTTATGAAAAAAAAAAAAAAATCTAAATTCATAAAAACACAAATAATATAATTTCAAATCAAATTCTTTAGAAAGAAGATTTTTTTAAGAAGAATTGAAAAAATAAAATTAAAAAATACAATCTTTAACCATTAAAAACTCTATGAAAAAATTAAAAAGAAATAAAAATAAGTGTACAAAGTGTCTAAAGTATATATATATATATATATATATATATATATATATATATATATATATATATATAAAGTGTCTAGCTATTAATAAATCCATATATTAAATACTTATAATTAATATAAATAATCATACATATTTCTTATAATTATATGCGTGTGCCACCTCTTGCCTGCCCTGTTGATCCACACTCTTATTTTGTTCTATAAGGGCGAACCCTTCTGCACAATAGCTTCGGGTGGTCTTATATTGTTTTCATAAATATTATGGAAATTTGAAAATATTGTTAGTTAAATTGTAATTTTTAATTTGATAATTTAATTTTAGTTAAATTATAATTTTTAATTATTTAAATTGTAATTTAATACATAAATGAATTAATATTTTGAAAAAAAAAAATATTTATTTAAATTGTGTCATTTAAAATATAAAAAAAAATTAAAAACATTTAATCTTTAAATTACTAAAAAAACATTAAAACAAACATTAATTTTAAGTAATTAATATTTAACAGCATAGCAACAAATGCTATAGACACCGCTTTAAGCACCCTTGGAGTTGGCATGCTTCAATCCTCGAAGATCCCCATAATGGTGGCCATGTTCACTCAGGTTTGAGTAATTAATAAATATTGTAGATGATAAATGTTATCTCCTTGCTTTATGTACCTTGGAATCTGAAATGTTTATTCAAAAATTATATTTTAATGTAAATAATATTTGTTATTTTAATGTTAATTTTTTTCTTTTTTTAACTGGGGAATTTGTAACTGGCCCTTAGGTCCAGCCCGTAAGAATGGCACATGAGTAAATTCGGGTGAGAATCGAACATGAGACTTCATTTTACAAATTTCCTTCTATTTACATGGCACTTGCCAATCCGTCTACACCCTTGCGGGCTAATGTTAATATTTATTATTCTATATTTAGTATATGTATTTTTTAATATCAATTGTTTTAAACTCAATAATGTATATTTTAATGTATGTAATATTTATTATTTTAAAGTATACTCAATAATATATATTTTAATATATGTAATATTTATTATTTTAATGTTAATATTTAGTATTTTATATTTAGTATTGGATATATAATATTCTTTTTAATTTTTTAATTTTTTATAATGTTATATATATATATATAATGTTTTACGATCACATGGAGGAAGATGAGATTCGTTTGGACTACTCTAAGGACCCCTCTCCACTCTTGGTTATTTGGGCCACACTTCCTTCCCCCTCCTCCATGCTTTTGCTTCCCCCCGCCATCACCTCACCCATCTCTTCTACCCTCTCTACTCCCCTATGCGACATCCCCTCTCCTCCATTTTCCCACCTTCCCACCTCTTTCACATCCCTCACTGCTCTCAGTACGTCCCACGCTCAACATGTCCTCTCTCCCCTTCCTCAATCCCCCCTTCGTAGTCTGATGGCAGATACCCCACTTCCAGTCATCATGGTCTCCCCCCTCCTTCCTTTTTTGCTTCTTCCCACCTAGTTGAGCCTTCCTCCACCTTCGCTTTCATCGTTGAGATCCTCATTGAATCCCGTCTCCATGGCGACATGCAACATTCTCCCTTCCCCAAAAACTCTCAGTCCCCACCCCCCATAAATAAAAAAATGCCTAAAGAGGAAAGACCACACCCTTCCGCTATTCCTAGGAGCAAAGGTGTAGGTAAAATATTTAGCCAGCATGGAGAAAACGACACTGGTAGGTAGATTCGCCATCAAGCGTCCTTTTGTGGATAGTATAAAAAATGGACCTCCCACACTTTTTCCACCTGCCTAGGTTATTCCCCAGTCAGCCTTGTCATGGACAAAGGTTGGCTTGTCTAGACCTTGAAATCTGAACAGGATACCATGAAAATACTTACTGGAAGATGGTCCTACGGGGCACAAGCATTTTTTTTTAAGAAATGGTCAGCCTCCTTTAATGTTAACACTGAGAGACATCACATCACTCCTATTTGGGTACATTTACCATGTTTCCCTCTCATCTTTTGGACTGAAGACATATTCAAAATCATTGGCAACTCGCTGGGAAAATATCTGGAAGCATATTTTTCTTTTGTTGAAACTGGATACATGGAAACAATGTGCATCCTAGTTGGCATTCAGCTCTTTGAAGGGTTATTAGACTCCTTAATTATTCATCACCAAGGAAAGGAATTCTCCCAAGACCTAGATTATGAATGCATTCCCTTCAGATGTAGGAGATGCCACACTTACGACCTCTTGGTCATGAACTTCTCCAAACAAGAATCTAGACAGAATTGGGTTAAAAAACCCAACTCGAAGAAATCTTCCTCAACATCTCCTCTCCAATAGTTAGAAGCAGCACAATCGTCTCCCATGGATATCTCCACTCCAAGGATGGCCTCTCCAATTCCTGAATATCATGGAGCGCCGCCACAAGAATCAATGGTTATGTTCATCTCTTAACTAGCATTTTCAGTGGAGGACACGGGTATACATTTAATCTCTTCTCCTCTTTATTTTTCATATAATTTGTAGTTCCCTTCTCCCCATACCTCCCCCCCGACATCTACTTCCTTATCGGCCTTTCAGGAATCTCCCACCCTTCCCCTAACCCCTTAATCCTACTCACGCCCCCCTCATCCCTAATCCTTTTCATCCCCCTCCCTCCTTCTCAACCATTCTCTCCCCCTCTCACACATTCCCCCTCCCCCGTCCGAGGATCTTTCCTCCAAATATTTCCTTCGATCACCAATTCTCCCCCCCTCCCCTTTTTCTGAAGGTATTCAAGGAGATTTGGGAACCATATAAAATTGGAAAAAAAAACTCTACACCGGGGAAGGAAATCCTTTCTCTCTCAAGAACATAAACAAGCACAATTTGAACTTGTGTCAGGAAAACAAAAATCAATTCTCTGGGCCCTTAGAGAAACAACCCTTGACGTTGTGAAAAAATGAAAATCCTCTCCATCAATTGCATAGGGTTGGCCAATCCCTCCAAGGAATTGGCCATCAAAATCCTAGTATCCATCCACAACCCTGATATCCTATTCATGTAAGAAACGATGGTCCAAGGCAATTCTGTGAAAAAAAAATTGTCCTCCTCTCTCTCAGGATGGGATTTTTTGGAAAATGACTCGTCTAGTAAATCTGGCAGGATAATCATTGGTTGTCTCACAAGTAATATTTAGGTTCAATGCTCATGGGTACTTCCCTCATCCCTAGCCATCTCTGCAAGGTCCTCATAGATGCCTTCTTCTTTCCTCTGCATCAACACCTATGGTCCCTATGCAAACAAAGAATCATTCTGGAACAAAATGCTCAGTGCCTCCCTCCTTCAGACAAACAACATCATTCTCGGTGGAGAATATTAACTTCACTCTCTATTCTATTGAATTTTGGGGTTTAGGGGTGCTCCAAGACCCCTTGGGACCTTTTTTCACACAAGCCCTCAAAAGGTCTAAGTTGATTGACATTCTTCCTCATAAATATTCCCCAACCTGGAGGAATATGAGATCACGGGATGCCAGAATCGCCAAAAGGTTGGACATATTTTTAATCTCTAAATACCTTCGCTCCAGTAATCTATGTTTTCATTAGTGGATTGAATCTGATTACATTTTTTACCACAATATTTTTATCCTTGAACTCTCTCCTTCCCCCAAAAAACCCCCCGTCCCATTCAAATTCAATCCCTCCTATCTCTCCACGATAAAATAATGTTGGACCCCTTTCAATCCCTCCCTCCCTGAATCACCTCCAAATCAATTCCTCTCCAATCTCAAAAACTTCAAAAATCTTATGCTTCTTGGGCCAAAGAAAAAAGGGAACTAGAAGACAAATCCCTCCTCAATATTGAAGCTCAGTTGGAAACATGGAGATCCTCGGAACTGTGCTCCCCCTTTACAGAAGCTCAAAATGAGTCATTTCACTTCCTTCAAAAAGAAAAAAATCAAATCCTCCTGAACAGAGAAAATCACTACAACGAAAAGACCCTCTAGCAGAGGTTTTTGCGGATGCCCCTATAAAGATATCCCAAAAATTTGTTTATAGCGGATGATACTAGCGAATGTGAGCAGGCGGAGGGTTTAGCGGATGTTTTTATACCATTGATTTTATAAATACATAATGCACCAGTGCGTACTCTACAACAGGCACATCCATGCCCTCAAAACTAGTGCATTGTAGCAAGGTTATTTCAAATAAAGAAAAATATTATCTGGTGCGCTACAGAAATAAGGATGCACCAGGAAATAATGACGCACTGTAATAATCTTCTTTTAAAAATCTACGGTGCACAACATAACACTGGAATCACCGGTGCACTATTAGTAAAATGCATTGTTATATGGTTAAATAAAAAATATTAATGCACAAAAGTAGTATTGTGTCAAAAACTATATTATGGTGCACACCATTGTATCATGCGCACCAGTGCGCAACAATGCTCCAATATGGAGCACCGTGTTAGGGTTAATTTCAAAATTTAGGTGTTGCACTATGTAAAACCAATTGCACTGGGACGTCTATTATTATACCAGAACATGTCATGCTTAAACAAAAAATTTCGACTATTGTAATTTTTTTTTAAATGTATGGTGGTGCACTATGTAGTAGTATACGGACCGATGCACACGTGTGCCCAAAAACACGTGCACCATGCTAGGGTTGTTTATATATATATATATATATATAACCGGTGCACTCATTAAACATGTATGGCCCGATGCGGTTGTGCATCGGGCGCACCGGAACAGGGTTTTATTAAAAAAATTACAGACGGTAAAAATGATTTTTACCATTTTCAGTGTTGTAGAGCTCAAAAGCATTAGTGCAACCTTTGCCTATCTGAAGTGCCCTTCCATCAGTGTTTTCCTTGTTTGTCTTCCTTTTGTCTGTTGCTTGGTGTGTGAATTTTAAATTTTGTCAAACGGTGGGAAAATTTAGTTTTTTTTAGTACGTCACAACCATGCCTCTTCGACGACAAAATGTCAAGGTAATGTCCTTGTTTCTTCATAATTTAAGTTTTCACTGTATTAAAATTTAAAATTGAGTGAAATTGTAAGTGTAAAAAAAAAAACTGCATGGTGCGTTCAAGGCTCTCGACTCGCACCACCTTCGGTGCGACCTGTAAATTTACAGGGCACACTGCGTACCTTGTTACCTTTCTCGATGGTGCATTGGTACATTGTTACCTTTCTCGACGGTGGGATTTTTACCCTCGCCCTATTACTGCACCGACTCATGTTCTCTTGAGGGATGTAGGCCTCCTTAAGTACTATGAGGAGGCTACATCCTTTAAGGGGCACTCTGAGTTTTGGTTCATATTATCCGTCAATGGGATGTCCATTAAAAAGATTTACGTGTGGGTCTGGATCAGTGGTACCATCTAACTGAGGAGGATATTTACTTTATCACTGCGCTATCCAGGAGAGGGGAGTATTTTCCCCAGTTCTCAGATGTCCCAGTAGGTATTTCTGTTGAGATTCAATTCATGTACTCTCAACGATATATTAGGGTCGAGGTACTATCCCTAGTTGATTTTCAGGTGTCTGGTAGACAACTGAAAATCACCTCTTTCAGTGCATAGCAGGTTAGGTGCCTCTCACTCTTAATGACTACCATATCCCATTTTACCAATGATGGGCAATGCATTAGCTGGCCTCTTTTGTATTATGTTGATTTATTGGTACAACAACCACAACCTATCAGATGGTCTACCATTTTTTGTGGTAGTTTTGTATAGCGCTCGACAAATGTCGGGTTATGATATGTGGGAGGTCGAACTTCACATTTTCCTCAGAGTGTTGATACTGAGAGGGGGGTGAATCAGTATCAAGTACAATTTAAAAAAAAAATCAACTTATACTTAAACCATTCAACTATATCCAATGAGCAATGAACAATAGTATAAGAGTTACACCAATACACCATAATACACCATGCAC